>JAHZNA010002251.1:0-19221 GCA_027743935.1 Sinodicranocentrus sp. ZH6
CACTCACTCACTCACTCACTCACTCACAGACACGGATTTTATTATGTAGTAGATAGATGGTGTGTGGTGAGAAGATTAAAGTTTTATGATGGAATTGCAGAGAATCAGGAAATCCTTGCGTGCGGGCTAGATTTATCAGACGATTTTCTGGGCTCCTTTATCCGAGGAAAAAATGGAGACCAGAAAAAGGCTTTCAAGACAGTAAGTAATCTTATCAAATATTTATGAAGATTCTTTATAAAAAAAAATCATGCTAGCAATCACACAAATCAGTCAGACACGAATGACGTATGTACTAAAGTGCCTATGCCTAATACCTTAATATCCTTATTTAGCTTCAAAATTATGTCTCTGTTCGGAAAGGGAAGTACAATGAGTTTTTCCGCAGTGTGTTACCGAGTCGAATAAAATACTTATTTGAAGTTCCAAAGTTCTGGGGAAAGTTGAAAAATAATGATGCCGAAGGTCATGTAGTTGGATATTTTAACTTGAGTAAGTTCCTCATCTGTTCAACTTGTTGTCTTGAAAATTGGCTTGATGTAACTTATTTCAGTTTGACTTGTAAATTCTGGTTTCGCAAAGAGTGAAATAATTAAGTAGTCTAACGGTGGAAAAATATATATGCTAATTTTTAAATTGCAGCTATCATAGACTTTAACATTGTTGAAATTGAAGACATTTTTCGAGGCTTAATTATTGGTGCAGAAGAACTGTTAATCCAAAATGAGGTTTCGACAAAGGGCGTAGTTGTCATTATCGACTGCAGAGGAATAGGCTTTCACCATGCTAAAGTCTTCACTCCAAGTCGAATCCAATTCCTCTTCAACATCTTTTTGGTGAGTGATAAATGTGCTGTTTACATAAGACACTACTATAAGTAGGTAATATGCACTTGTCATATGTTACTCTGCCTTGTTTTGCAAAGTTTCGCAAAGCAAGATTTGCTTCGATTCTTGAGTGTTGTGTACGATGAAGAATGTTTGTGTCATTAGCCGACGTCAGTGAACAGTAAAAACCTGTTATTTCTTACTATAGGGAACCTACCCCGTCAAATACAAAGGATTTCATGTGTTGTACGACTCATTCGTCTTTGATCCTCTTCTGAAGCTTTTTAAGATGTTTGCACCCAAGAAGATTCGCGAAAGGGTAAGATCTATAGTTCATCTCACTGGTGCAGTTTTTTGCCCGAATTATTATAATGCGAGCAAGCTCCTTCCTTTTCCTCGTTTTTTGTTTGGAATATGCTTTTGTTTTAGAAAAATATGTTATTTTCCATTTACATATTTTGCGACATTTTTCTTGCAGATTTTTCTTCACGGACGTAATCCCGCTAGCCTTCACAAAAACTTTTCCCCTGCAATCCTTCCTGATTGGTTGGAAGGTGAGCTGTCCTTGGAAGACTGCTTTGATTACGATTTCGAAGACAGACTATTTTCCCTAGAAGATTATTATAAAAGGCTAGCATTGTAAGTTTCATATTATCCTCAGAAAAGATACACTAATTCTTCGAAAAACAGCTTCACTTGTAAATTATAATGTATTGAATAATATTTTTATTTTCAGAAAGTGGGGTTGAAGTGGAGGTAGTTAGTATAACATAATGTAAAGACTAGTAACTTAAATTGTACACGCTGTTTACTGTTTTTTTTAGTAATAAGTAATGTCCGCCATGTTTTATCTCGTTAACAAAGGTTTCTTTTGATTCCTTGTGTGAATATTGTATTTACATTCTAAGTTCATATGAAACAATATGAGATTGTGATACTACTCCATTTCTTACGGAGAATAAATCCTATTAAAAATTAAAATGAATAACATAAAGAATGCAACTTGCTGTCCGTAATCTGAATTAAATTACTTAAAGCAGCTGCCATTAAATATTTTAAAATAGTATTAGGGCCTTCATGATAAAATCTTTGAGTTGCATGAAGAAGATTACCGGTGTTGAGCGTTTAAAGTTTTAAAACTTGTATCCTTTGATGCATATTTAGTTTCGGACAGGATTTAAAGTGATGTTTAAAATATCGGTTAGATTTTACGTCAGTTGTAATCTGCTTAGATAGAAGTGACAGTAATCTACTTTCTGATTCTACGTTTAAACAAGAAAATAGTTGAATGATGGAAATGAGCACGGCTAGCCCACAAATTGATATCATTGGACAGTTAATCCAAATATAGATATAGTCATACTTGAGAATAAGAGAATTGAGCCGTAGTTTGTTCCAAAATGACTTAAAAACGTTGCTATTTTCGTTATCACCATTAGATTAGTCATTCCGATGTTGAATTCTAAGGTTAATTTCTTCCACATAAGCAAGCCGTCTTTGAGTTGACGTATTGAGGACTTAGGTACGGCAACTGCCTTGAGGAGATTAGTGCTGGACCGGCAAACTTAAATTAGCTTTTAAAAGTTTAATTAAAGGGGGTTTATTTTTTATTTTAAAGCATAATTTTGAAAAATGGCTAACTTCAACTCACTAATCCAAAACGTTAAGATAGTAATACAAGTAATTGAAGTTCCAAACCGCGAAGAATGGTAGTCCAAGGCAATTGTAGTAATTAATCCTTCTAGAATCGCCCATCCAAGTAAGCCCCGATTAAAACTGTTATTTGATGATGACAACTGAAGTACGGAATAAATAAAACTGGGGACTTGTGAGACTGTCAAAAAATTAAAAGTACTACAACAAACGTGTTCGTACTTTCGTAGTCACGATTCTAAAGAGCCTAAAATTTGAAATCATTGGCTCCAGTCCATCCTTGATTGGGTTAGCACCCAAATGGTTTAGGTTCACCTACTCAAAGTTAAGAATGAAGTTCAATAAATATTTTGAAAATGCTTAAAATAGAATTACCATATCTCACTTTGAACTATTCTTATTTGTTTTATTAAACTCAGTAAATCGATTAAACATCAGCAGAAGGATGTTTTGATAGTGTCCAAATGAAAAGTTCCAACGAGATAGTATAAAACTAAATAGTATAAAAATGAATGACAAACTCACATTGACATTTAAATACGTGTAACCTTGAGCTATGCGAACAGTTATAAACAATATCTTTCCCCACATTAAAAGAAGACATCCAAGCCTGAGAACAAATTGGATGTAAGTTGGACTGATTTACTTTTCCAGTCCCAACCTAAAGGTGAAAAGTTTGCTTAGTATGCAAATAAAAAGTAAGAGCCTAGAAGCTGGATGGTTTTCTTGGAAAGCATGATTTGCGGGAGAAATGCATTTGTATTTGTTTCAAAATGTTACACAAAAACTCCTAAATAGTCCAGATGGGATACGACGTTAAATTGGGATCATCAAAATCAACCAGAATTCCTATAATGCCATTGTCTATAAGACTGAAACTATTGTGGTTGAAAAAAACTGCTTTTGCATAATTTTGCATTTTTTTAAATTTGGAATTAATCGATTTTAGTATGGGTGTTCAGGGATTTTAATACCTGAAAAGTCGTACTAAAACACAAAATTATTTACATTAAAAGAACAGTAGGCGATGAACGATAGCTTACTGTCAACTGTCAGTAGTTGAAACCCCACCTGTACTATACATGATTTAAATATTTGCCATCGCAAAAAAATGCAATATCATATTCAAAAGCTTGACAATTGGAATAAAAGTCAACCGGCAGGCAAGGGTATATTTACCAGTAATAAAATAGATATGTCTATATTATCAAATACTTTTAGAGCTCTATAAGACTATACGACAACCTACGTATGTACCTTCCGTAATGTGCATAAGAAAATACAGTATTGATTTTGGAATTGGTTTTCTACAATTAATAAATGACACCAATGATGTTTGTTAGCTGTTTTGTCGGGCATTTTTAATGACAACATAAATGAATAGTTTAACAGCGGTTTCAACTGTGCATTGTTTAGGTATAATACATAAAATTTGAGATATATATTATTGTCGGGCTCACAGCAGCAGTCCTTCAGTCTGATATTATATTAGTACTTAATACACCGCACACGAATTGTTTTACTAGAACGTGTGTATATTTATATTGTCATACAAAACAAATTCGAAATTCTAGAGTAATCCAGTAATCCCAGCAAAACAATAAGACTACCTCCGCATCATTTGTAATAAGAATTTACAATGACGGAGACAGAAACATAGAAGATTAACGACATAATACAGAACAAACTATTCACAACATTTGCGCAGAGACCATTCACGTGTCTTGGAACATGATTGCAAGGACAGAGCAAGCACATCAAGATCGTGTCATGCTCAAATTAAGATAACAATTTTCTTTTTTAAACGAACTCTGGACTGATCCCAGCAGCATTTTCTTTTGACGGAGGAAGAGCATGAATTAGAGCAATCCCTTTACTAGCAAGCTCACTCGTACGAATGTTTGGTAACGAAAATATATTATTCCGCTGCTCATGAATGGGGATGGACAATGGTGCGTATACTGAACTTGATGGAGGCTTCCAGTTCCTTGGAACGATGTAAGTCTGCTCCTTCGGGATATTTTGCCCTGGAAGACATTAAACATTGGAAAAATATGAAATTATTGATGAAAGATAAACATCATAAACGCTGGACATGACAGGAGTCCTTGCCCTAATTACAAAACAGCGTGGTATGTGGAGGGGGTCTATATATACGTATATCTGTGCTTACCGATAATTGGAGGAATAAATTGTGAATACATCTCTTCATGTGTAATCCTACTTGTTCGACTTCGCTTAATCGCCAAAATTACCTACAAAAGACAACAGCAATTTAACACTGACATTCTAACGACACCACTTGATCGATTATCAAGGTTGTCCTTATCTCTTTGTAAATTTTAAATTTCACATAAAGTTTTGTGCTACTTACCAAAGCAGCTATTGCCACAATAACAACTGGCACAGCGAACGGAAGAATATAAGAATCCGTGGGAATATACATTTTGAAAATTTATAAAGTAAATGATTAGCTGAAGACAATAAATCACAGGTATTCACCACTGAACAACTTTCAGGAGAATGGGATGACGCACTGTGGTGATGACGATATTGGTTAAGGAGCACGCTTCTTTTCTCCTTACTAGCTTATTATCACTTCGCTGAACGAGCTATCAATGAACGAGTGAAGCTGCCAAGTTGCTTTTTTCTCTAAAGAAAAATAATGTCTTAAGAAGAGCTATCCCTGTAGGGTATTGTTGTACCAAGAACCTAAGACGGCTGCCCTTTCTTTCCTTGAAATTGTACAGCACAGAAAATCTGCTTTATATTTGTGCTTTGTGTGTATTTCCGTTTGGGGTAGGAGACCCTTCGAAGGACGCTTTCTTGCCTGTTGCTTGTGGAATTCGTGAAATTTATAAAGAATGCCAAACAATGGCAGATGTGTGGTGGGAAGTAGATGGAGTCCGAATGACGAAAGGGATGAAAGATGTTACTTGAATAGCAGATGTCGGCTAAACGGGGAAGTATTACGCAGCGGAGGGCTCCGCTCTGTAAAGCAAAATCCAAATGAGTCAAGGATTTCCAGAGAGGATTGACGATTGATGATACAATATAAAAAAGGTATGGTGAGGGTAGCGTGTGATTTTAAACACATTTATATACGGATACGGATATATATTATTTAAGTATAACATAAGCTCACACAAGCACGTACGTAATTCTGACTGGGTTTTTACAATAATGGACCGTCTCCTTTATTCCTTTTGCTCCCTGTTCCACTGCTCCCTGCTCCAATAACACTCACTGGTTTACTCACTCTGAACGGGACGGGGTTGCATGGACAGAGACACAATGCAATGCTTCACTGGCTTCACTCTCAACACGTATAATTTTATCATTATGATTCCTTGTTTGTGCGAGCCTCCTGATATTAAGTTAAGCGTGCATATGCCTAGCTTTTTTGTTATTCGCTTTTTCATACGTGAACTACGTAATAAAGAAGTATGCATGATCAGATATATATCCTGAAGTAAAGGTTGTATTACTCGTTACTTTGTTACTCATACGTCATATTCGTCATCCTCATCACCTCCAACCCATTTATGGAAGGTAGGGCTGCTGCAGGCTCTTGGTAGAACACTATATATGCGCAAATAAAGATGGAAAGATCACAGATCATCACCTCGTGTGTATGCTAATAAAAAAACTATCACAAACTTGCTAGAACATACATTGTCGATTAAATATATATACTTCTAAATATCCTGTGCAGTGAGCAGGTAATAGGAAAACTACAGTGGATTGGCATTATACAATTATATTTCTCATTACCATTTCATTTTCAGTTGAAACTACTTCAACTCGCGTGATGTGAGGAGTGTTAATGAAATGGAATAATAGGCGTCGCATTATATTTAGAAGTAAGTCAGAATGAGGTAAGTACTATTGTTGTAAAGGAGTGTTCTCCAATTTTTAGCTGCTTAGTTGCAAACTTCCATGTGCATCAGAAAGAAAAAAAGAAATTATGCGTTTAGGTATGATATATTATATACAGGTTGTAAAAGGACAGATTTGAGCTACATACCTACCTATAAAATAGACACGAACAGGGTTGTATGTCTACTTGAAAAGCAATGTCTAAATCTTGAGTACAAAGAAATTCCAAGAATATTCTGCTGGGGTACATGAGCATGAATATGCATCAGGTTGTTGCTGTTGGAATAATGAAAAGTTTACAAAAAGCATAGGAAAAAAAGTAATGATGGGTTAGGATATGATAAGAACAAATACGTATAGTCTGAAAGATTTGAATATGAGCACATGATGGAGTCAAATTAGAGCATCATGATAAGCAAAAAAAGTATTGTCACATATGTACTTAGTTTTTCCTCATATCAGTTTGTCATCCATGCTTATTTAGACTTTGGAATCTTTTTTATTAAACATTTCTGAGAAAAGAACATCTGCTTTGTTGAAGACGTTAACAATGCATGTAATGTTCTTTTGAGGTTGTTTGCTCTATTTTATACTCAGCAGATGCATTTAGTGCAGATGTCTGCTCGGCAAGGTTGAATAGACATAATGCATATTATGCATATGTTTTTCCTTTCATAACACAATGCAGACAGGAGGTATAAATTTTAAGTGTATTGAACTCGACTAAATTTTTTCCTATAGTCATGTGCACATGGAGGATGGAAGATGACACGCATAAAAATAATGAGAATCTTCAAAACAACATCCCACCCAAATGTGTTATTACTTGAAGAGGAATAACTTGAGACTAGGACTAGAGTAAGCCTGGAGAATGTTTTAGTGGAGACGAGTAAAGCAAGCTTCTCACCTTTCCTTGAGAAGCGACCCAAATGTTACGTCGACCTCGACTGACGATAAATCATGGTGCAATAAACACAAATTTAACTGTGCTTGAATACTTAGGGAAAGAGCACTTTAGGAAGAAATTTAAACTAAGCAATAAAATATCCAGCACTAAAACTGCATAACATGACAAATGACAGAAAACAGTGAACGACCGTAAAACCGTCACTGCTTGAGTAATCCTGCAGTTTCAGCAAGGATTTACAACATTCTGAGTATATTTTATGATTTGCCATTAAACATTTGAAATGACTGCATTCCTCACACCTTTTACTCTGGAAGTGAAGATGATACATACAATTTGATTGTTTTCCCTTATCATGTTAACTATATAAAATTGCATACATTGTGAACTTGTAATGTAATAATTATATGAATGAATTCACCAACCTCAATTATGTTAAACCAATATTCTAGAACATATTCTAGAGACAGTCATATTTTAAGAGTCAAAGTAAACCATTAGCGAAAATCTAGGTTGTCCACCTCAATATTGCCTAATATTACACCAACGATAAATCCCAAGTGTGGGTGTAAATTGTAAATTTTGAATGATCATCGTCGAGAATGAAACAATATGGAGGCACAATGACTGTTGGTTTAATCTTTTATATGTATATGTATATGTTTTTCCTATGCAAATTGTGTGGGCATTGACTCAAAAAATGATTTCATGTTATTTGTTAGTGTAAATTTAGACTACAAATATGATTCGGTGGGGCTAGGCTGACTATGACTCATATTCGGTGTAATCAATATGTGAACACAATACTATGTGAGTGTATACACGTACGGAGAAAAGCACACATTTGATAGTTTTATTTATCATTAGTCACTTTGAGACAGTAATAACTGACATAAGTTATAAATCTCATCAACATACAGGGAAATTCTCACCGTTATTACTTATTATCTGCCTACAATACCGACGATCCATTCGTGGACACGAGATAATGCATTGTTGAAAAAATACTGGCTTGTATCTACTGAACAGATTCGACATAAGGAATAAAACTACAGTGAAAAACTAAATATTACGTTTTGCTAGCTGAGATGCGAATTTAATAAGCACCTACTTAATCTAAGTACAACAGAATATTTGAAGCAGGGTATAGCTATCGATTATAAACAGGAAATGCTTTACCTGTTCTTTCGCACATATTTATCTGCAGAAACAAGGCTAATAAATATCTAAAAACGGTAAAACTTTTCCATGATTAAAATAACAATCGCGTATAAAATATTCTTCCACCTCATTACATAGAATATATAAAATACATGACACCGTTGACTGCTTATTAAAATATTTAAAAATGTTAACATGAAACCTATAAAGCGTTCTGTGTAATCATTGCACATTCAATTTGTTGACCGTTTATATTTAAAGCAACTGTTTTCAATATGACTGGACTCTAGCACTTGTGCCAAACACAGTATAAGGAATAAAAATACCTGCATTAACCAAACCGACAACTTTTGATAAAAACATTGTTTGTATCATACTTCCGTCTCAAAAGCAGGTTGGAGAACTTTATAAATTCTCTGATTATCTTCAGACGTAGCAGATGTGTTAAACGAGCTGGAAGTATTGCCCTTCTTCTTTTTCACCTTTAGGAATTCGAAATTTCCAGAAATGTCTTGAATTTTAATTACACCTCCTGGCATTTCCACCTTTAAATCTTCAGCAGAACTTGCAGACTTTGTTGACCCTGCATCTCCAGAAGCTCTGAGACTTTCTTCGCTAATCCTACTTACTGAAAGATTACAATCAGTATATAGAGAGCTGTTAACGCTATACTCCTTCGGTCGAAGTCTAGCAGTTGATGACATGTTGACCCGAGGTCTAGCAACGGGAATAGTTGTGATTGTGGTTTTCTCATTTTTGGCATGATTTAAAACATTCTCTGCACTGCTGCTAGCTGACGGAGGATAAAAAGGGAGTTCCGGAAAGCTTCCGAGAATTCTCGCAATAGATAAATCCTGAATAGGAAGATAATCTGAATCCGGCTCATCCTCACCATTAGTTTTGTATAGCGGTTCAGATGCAATGGAGTCATCCATCGAGTAAGCGGATAGAGACGGGATGCTTTGTGAGGTCACGCTGTTTCTGCTGGAATAGTTGATGAGGTTAACACTCGGTTTGAGGTGTCGTGGTTGCAAATCCTTTAGCTCTTGACCGTTTGCCATATGCGATGCATTAATTTTGTAGCCTGTGTAAATAGTAAACATTTAACTTTGGTTTGTATCTTCGTGATAAATTTTATCAAGTATTATTTAAGCAAACATGTGGCTTTTTGCGAGGTAAGCCGCAGGTAGTGAGTTAGAGATTGTATGACACTTGCTCGTGAATGAAGAGTTGGGAAAAATACGAAAATGATAAGCAGGCATGTTGTAAATAAACTTATGTTATGCATACGATTTGATGATGGTCTGTACTTCCTTCTTCTCCTATGGCGCTCGCAGCGAACAATAAGCCAGACAAAGCAACATGACAGTATCTAAAATTTAAATTTCTTTGTCAAATAACAAAAATTCACATCCCTAAACACATAATAAATATTTTAAATTTATTGGCAGGGGATATTTATGCAGGTAGTGAAATTGTAGCAAGTTATTTTACTCACCATAATGCATATTATCCCTGTGACGAGTAAAGCCACGGGAAGAGCTTTGTTTTCCTTATCAGACATATTGAACACTTTCAGTAATACATTACGTTTCAACTTGTGAACTTTTAGAACTTAAATTGAAATATTTATAAAAAATTCCTTCAAGATTACCATTTTGTTTTGAATGAATTTACTGCATCCTGTATTAGCTAACCCATTTTTATCTCATTTCTGGAATCAAAAACACGAAAGGATATATGCGTTAGCTTTTATTTACCTTTGGAAAAGATAAAAATGCAAATATACAGTGTTAAGGATAGTCTAAGAATGAAGAGGGGCTGATACACAAGGAAGATCACATTTTGCATTCTTAAATTTCCAACAATGTTTTGGACTCCTTACCAAGTCCATCGGTTGTAAAGCCACATTTTGAAGCTCACCTTGAGATTCTTGTACTTCAGTGTATACTGTGCACATTTAAAAGAAAAAAATGCAAACATAACGAATGTGAAAAGGGGTACACAGATGTGGTTAACATATACATATAATATGCATGCAATATGTGTATAATGCAATAGCGCTAAGAGAAATAGAAATAATGAAGCTCGATTCTAACAGTGTATCGGCATAGCTGACAAACTGCTATGCACACCTGCATCCAGCGCATCAGCGTTAGAGAGTATAGCCAGGTCTGGTCTTAATCACCGGTCCATTGTTGTATTGCGGGCTTGGAAAATTAGTCTTTTGTATCAACACGTGTGTATGTATATCATGTGCATAAATATACGTATAAAATACACCATTCAATCTCTGCTTACATAGTACGTAAGAAGCGTGTACTTCTGGGAAGTGCAGAACTGACAATGCAAGTCTAAAATATCCTATATAAAAACAAAAAAGTAAAAAATGCTTACAGGATGATTTCCATGAATATAAATAAGCACAATGAACGTCAATCAAATTTGCTTTAACCACCGTAATTTCATGCTTTGCACATACATCATCCCGACAAACACGTACTGTTGAAATCATTGCTGGGTTTTTATATAAAAAAAATACAAAACGTTTCGTAGAATTTGCACTGATTTCCTTTAAAAGTATGAGGTTGGGTTTGAGTTTAAACACAATTACTAAATTATACATGAATCACACTCTGCCTTCTAATCGTCTCTAGTGCTTCATTATAGGACGGTGGGGGTTCAGAGTTTTCTTTCGTAAAGTTGCCAGAAATTGTGTATTCCGAAAAACTACTGCAAGCTGGAGGGATTGAGCACGCAGGATTGAAAGTTTGATGTATTTGTAATGAGTTTTGGGTACAAGTTCCACCACTGACAACGCAAGGAGGTTCTGTGTCATGTAGGCAATGGCTGCTGTTTTGATTACTAATTCGATGGCAGGATAGAACAACCGTGGCGTATGGAGGGGGACCTTCAGCAGCAGCTGAATCAATAAACATTGAAAATGAATTTGGATGCTTGGCTTTTAATTACAGGTGGATGGAAATCATGAAAACAAATTAGTTGAGTTTTGTACCCAGTCTGATATCCCTCAACCGAGCTTTCTCTCGTTGTGTCCTTTGAAAGGTTCTGAAGCAGGCGCAGAACTGAATGGACATGGCCACAGCCAACTGAAGATAAGTGAATAAATCAGTTTACCGTTTGATGCTAAACTTTTGAAAATTATTCCTAGAATGGAATAAATATGTATTTTATATTTGTCCAACTTACAAAAAATCCTGTAACCAATATCAGTAATCCGAAAACAAGATAAACTGACTCCATTAAAACTTTAGAGTACACACTAAAATTTGACGGTGGAAACAAACAAGGTTGTATTGGAATAGGAAGGTGTTGTAGAGTGAATAGACTCCTAATGTGGATTGAATCAATTTCACTGTTTATCATATTTTTGACAACCGCCGTGTTTGTTATCTCAATAAAATGTTTTGATCTATCCAGAGACCAGATAAAACTGCCAATAATATTTTTCATGACCATGATATTTTCCACATTAATTTAACGAGGAACTCTCACTCAAATGACGTCAGACGTTGATGTCCCCGGTGGAGATTGGCTGTTTAAGGTTAAATTCTCTGTAACAAGTTTATTTGCATCATCATGGTCGGGGTTTCGGATTACTGAATTGCGTGTGTACAAATCACAAAGTGTTTTTTTAGTGCAAATGCACGAACAGTGTTTAGATATTTTAACTCGCGAATTCAATCCGATCAATAAGTTGTGACTTCATATTGCATATATGCTTTATTCAATCCAATTGAGGAGGCTTTAATTCTCGTGACGTGTTTTGGCATTCGTTTGCGTACTTAAATCTAAGTTACATAATTGAAATGCCATTAGAATGTTATCAATTTATAAGCAGGTTGACTAATAGACAGAGTGAATTTCACCTGTTTCTGGCAATCATGATTGAATCATTAGGCACACTGTTTATTTCAGGTTATATGCCAATTAGAAAATCAAAAAGTAAAATCCTTTATTATTCTTGGATCTGTAAAGTCAAATGGAAAAATTTACGAAATTTTGCTAGCAATAGTTTGAGCCTTAAATACAAATGCAATACAAGGCACATAAGGTACGTTATGGTGATACTGGCACGTTAAAAATAAAATAAATGCGGTAAGGTAATTCGCTTTATATGCATTCATGGACTTTCAGATCCCCAATTTGCACCATAAATCAGGACGCGTCAGTGTCAAGTGTCAATAACTGTGTCAAGAAGTCAGATTCGTCAGGTAGTATGGCGTCGAAGGTCTTCGTAACTATTGTGAACAGTAAATAAGCTCTGAAATACAAAAATTGAGAGAGGATGAACACAACTTCCAGGGATTACTGTCAGCTAATTTGATTTTTGGCTGGATAGCTACATTTCAGCAATTAAGAATCGTTGCAAACTTTGGCTACAACCTTTGGAACAATTCCTCTGGCAGTGAGCTTCACAATGAATTCTTCCTTCCGATCTGGTGTCACCATTACATCCGTAGACTTCCCAATTGATGATGTAAACGAACGTGTCAGGAATATTACCTTTTAAAACATAATGACGGTATTTGTTTAAAATGGAGGTAATAGGGAATATTATAATTTATCATAAAAATACTTGCATACCCCGTCGTTTCTCTCCTCGTCCAGATCTTGAATAGTTTTAATGTCCTCATCAGATGATGGCACAAGTTGGTAAATGGAATATCCCAAGTACGGATTTTCAGGCTTGGAACTCATTTTGGAACTGGAATTGTAATTGTCACTTTTTGATGTAGTTCACTGAAGAAAATATCTGAATGAATGGTTTAAAGACTGAGCTTTTAATTTTTATGAAGTTATAACCCCACAGTATTTACAAATCCAATTTTGTGGCAAACAATGAGTACGAGATATTGTTTACACTCACTCAATTCACAGTATTTGTGAGAGCCCCTATCTGTATGTAGAAATGTATAGATTCCCACAAAAGTCTAGTCTTCTCATTGACCAGATTGAGCAATATATACCCAAGTCTTGCAGTCAAACTAGGAGGATAACCCAGAAAAAACTATTTTCGCGTATGTGCAATACATTTTATGTTACCAATCTACACAATGCGCAATCATATAAGCATGGTGACGTTCAAGTCGTTTATGAATATCCAATGCCCATCAAAATGTAATTTGATGATGAGGTTTTCTCATGTAGAGAAATTAGTTGGAAATCCATGCAATTCATGGCGCTTATCTTATCATAGCTGGTTGAGACTCTGCGTGGCTGGTTTTTTATGGTACACTATGACACATCCATGCATACCTAGTTGCAAGTAAACTGAGTTTGTGTCATACTGTAGGGAAGAATCATTTACAGAAAAACGAATTGTCTCATTAATTCTGTGTAATATATGGGCTCAGAATTTCGGTAACATTCTGGCTGTCATATATGTCACAACAAGCTTTGTAAAATCAGTATCTGCAAATCGATTGGTGCAACTGGGCTAAAAATATTGCAGGAAGTCTTTGTTTAGCATACGTATGCATGATACTTGTAGTTTACTGATGAGTTAATGTTCTCAAGTGAGCCGAAGAGTTTTTTGTTTTGTTAAAATATTCAAGTGGATCAGTGTCTGCTCACCACAAAAATATACCATAAAGTCACACGTTATGACGACGTAAATTCTTGATATTGGATAAGGATATGCTAATGGCATTTCCGTTTGTATTGATTACTTTATGTGCATGATGTTTCCCCCTTTCATAAGTATTTTGAATTACTGGTATTACTGGCTTTAGCAACACTGGAATCACATGGACATTATAATATGCCAACATTATCTGCACATTCTTTCATCTTCAGTTGATTGTTTAAACTACACGAACCAAGGTGACCCTACTATGTTACATGCACATCCAATATCGATTGGGAAAGTTGCCTCGTTTTTCCCCTTGTCAATCAATACATAATATTATGAATTTAAAAAGGCGTCTGCGAAAAATGCTTGCGTCTGCGGGGCGGGGGAGTTGGTGGGGGAGGAGAGATAATGTTAACGCTAATTTTTCTATTTTGATAAGCTTTTATGTTACATATTATTGAATTTGCTGCTAATGACTAATTTATAATATAATAATAAGTTGTAAAGGACTATATTTAGAAAACACGTGTAAAATGCCATATGAAGCAGTGTGGTTTTGTAAAAATTAAGTCTCCAAAACTCAATGATGTAGGTTTCCTAAAATCAGTTTATTATTATTTTCCGCTGCTTCAAATGCATTTTAAACCTTTTAAGCTACAATGAAGCCCGATGATATCACGAGGAATTACGTAATCTTCATGTAGTTGAAAGTCCACGCTGAGCTCACGAAAACAAGCGATAATGGGCTGTGAATTGTGATGCGAATGATGCGATTTTATCCGCCGAAAGCAAAACTTACTTTAAATTTTTGAATAAATACGATATGGAAGTAAACAGCATAATTTTGTTGCTTATAACTTATTTTTATTTATATATTATGGATTAAAAATTCGATATAAAAAAAATCTAGTCAACAAGAACCTTTTGCATCGATTCGTCTGTTAAAAAATTCTTCAGAAGTATAAAATATATTTACAACTGTATAAAAAACCTGAACAAGAAAAGATCTGACTAGGATTGTTGATATTGACTCTACAATGTCATTTTCAGCGTGAGCCAATGCAGGATTTTACTATAAACTACACCAAACAATTACGAACGCAATCTTCATAACTTGGAGGTTCTTCATACGCCGGTGCTGGACCTAATGCAGAAGATTCATATTGATTTCTTAAATATTGGTGCTCAATTAAGGTTGGCCTTGGAATAGTGTATGCTGTATATTCTTCAGATCTTGGTATAATGAAAATGTCTAGTCCACCTGAAAATTACACGAAAATTTAATTAGTTATTAAAATTCAAAAAAATTATAATCAGGATTTATAAACATTGATATTTTTTATTGCGTAGATTTAAAAAAAAATTAGGCAATAAAATAAAATTACCTGAATTGACTATTCTGGTGTGATCTTGTACAGTGGACTGCTCATCTTCGCCTTCGACAGCTCTGCAGCACTTGATTGAAATTAATATACCCTTCAAAAAGAAAAAAAACGGAAACGTTAAAGAATTTTCTAATTTTGATTTAAAAAGTTTCTAAAAATAAATAGTGAACTTACTAAAATGTACGCCAAAATTACGGCGATGAATCCTAAAAGAGGTCCGGTGATCATATTGAAGGGCACACAATGAACAAGCTGAGAACATGTTTGGATGACGAATGTGACAAATAAAGTATCACGTTTTCAATGTAGTTCCAAAAGCCAAAACGATTTTCAGCTTTGCAAGTGTTTTAATTGGACTGTGCTGTTTTACAATCATACTCCGATACCAAATTTATTATTAGATTGAACTTTAAATATTTGCCGTGATTTATGTGGATCCCGAAGAATTAGAACTTGGACTATTGGAATTGCATGAGTTTGTTACTAAATACATCATATGTATACTTAAATGTGACAATAACACTCACTTTCCTATGCACAGATTTAACCTATTAGCAAATTCGCAAACATTTTGTATACACTACTGGAATTATAACTTACAGGATGTTGCACTCATTCATCCAACAAATCGCTTATTGCAGTATGCCATAATAAATTCATTTAATTGCATATTGTGTATTCGAAAGGATTTTGTCCATCTTTATCGGCGCATATAAACGTTACTTGTCATCATAATATGTGTGCGTGTACATGTGACAAACATGAGAACCTTCATTATGAGATGACAAAAACTAGTAAACAGGGGATGTGAAATGATTTTTTACAATTGATATTACAAAATAATGTAGATTCCTCAAAATTGACAAAAATGGAGTACAAGCATATTATTCATCCTTTATTAAATAAATAATTCTAAATACTTTTATTGACAACAGTTAAACATTACGAACAGTATGAAATATTACGTGTGTATAGAGATCTGTATTATTTTGAGTGGCATTTTCAGTTCATGCCAAAAATCTTTGTTAGCTACTACCAGATGTACGTTCGACAATGACAATAAAGTCGCCCTCTGACGTACTTGACATTTCAGTTGAATTTGACAACGTAGGCGGAGCATTGTCACAATTTATAATTGAATCATCTCCTGTCTCATTTTGAGCGTTGGTAACTTCCTCATAGCTTGGAGGTAGGTCATCAATACGTGCTAATATTTTATCCAAAATATTGTTTGTTGTAGAAGAAGAAGACTCCGTTGTGGAATCTGTATTTCCTATGGGTTTATTNTGAACGTTGGTAACTTCCTCATAGCTTGGAGGTAGGTCATCAATACGTGCTAATATTTTATCCAAAATATTGTTTGTTGTAGAAGAAGAAGACTCCGTTGTGGAATCTGTATTTCCTATGGGTTTATTTATTATAATGAAATGTATTACTAAATGTGATTCACACAAACCTGGTAACTTTGTTGTATGAGCAAAAACATTGTGTAGGAGTTACCAATATAATAAATTTGAATGAATCGGCTTGGGTTCTGAATTGAGGTACGGGCAATGGGATGAGATACATCTTCATTTGTAGTACTTCCGGCTGAGCAACACAATTTGTGATTATTTCGTCTCATTCTCAGCCAATACATAAATACCAACTGTGAAGCATTGAATTTATATAAATTATATTGCAAAATTTTAATTTAATTTTTCAATTCATGCAATAATGCAAACGTGGGATGTACAGTACAGTATGGACTTACAAATACGGCCACGAATATCACCCAAAATACCGAGATTGCTATCACACTTTGAGAATGTGGAAAAGGACCCATGATCGGAAAAGAAGATTTTTGAAAGAAACGTGTATTTTTAACATAAAAGGAAAACTTAAAATGGCTTCTTGTTAAGCCTTGCTTAATCGAGCTTGCTCAAGTATAGTTATTAATAGTTACAGTTGAACTGATCACGTTCGTACATTGTCAGCCGCTCTTTATACCAGCCATGGATTAAAAGCGTAGTTGCGTAAGGTAAGGTGAACATAATAGTCTGCCTCCAATAATTTAAGAGCTCACGGTGATATGATCCCTTTTATCTCGTTAGATTAACCTGTTTTGCTATTTTTAGAAATATAACGTACCGATTTGGATTTTTTGTTCTGTATTTGTATTTTTCAATATAAAAGTGTTTTCCAAGGATTAGAGAAACAAAAATAGTATTCATTTCTGTTATAAATAACTCATAAGGTTGAAGGTTCGTCCTTTTCAAGTTTAGGAAGTCATTGTATGAGATTAATGCGATGATGTCGTATAATGCCAATTTGCTCCAATTACAAACCGGGACATTCATTACACTGCAGAAGGAAATTAACATGTAAGCGTAACATGTATGAATTATGTACTAGCTTGTTTGAAAATCAAATTATCTTGAATATACTCAAATGTCAGTTCGTGCGCTAGGATCACATGCAAGCTTAAATATTAAATAATCTGTATCATTCTTAGTTCCAATAAACATTTACTCCAATTTAATTAATTGTCAATTTTTAATCATCAATATAACAAAAAGTGCACCTGGTACACCTGTAGGATTCATGGAACCATAATGCTTTTATACGACGGAGGTGGGTCGTATGGTGGAGGTTGGTTGTCGTCATTCAGGAAAATTTTGACACAACGAGATAGATCCAAATCAGAGTCTGCGATTTAAGAAGCATTCCAAACAGTGGGGATTTATCAGATACATTCAAATCACGATTGACGTAAATGTAAAGGCGCAATTCCTTCCTCATATTTACCTGAGTTTATTTGTAGTCTTATACATTGAGCCTTGTAATCTTCCAAATGTTCCTTATCAGGTCCCCTATCCTCTTCACTTCTGCTACAGCACCAATACAAAACTGTCAATATCACCTATGCCAAAATTATTTTAAAACGTAAACAACTTTATATTATGCTTCCAATTATATTTTATCCAATCCTCCCGATTCAAAAATGATTAAAATAAATTACGTCGTTTATCAATACGCACCACAATAAGGACTAAACCTGCAATGATGACCAACTGCACAGTGAGAAAACCTTTTTCCATGATTTGACTTGAGATTACTCGAGTTATACGACCCGAGAGATGAATTTTTATGAATAATTAGAAATACGAAATACTGAAAAACCTCAAGACACTTAAAATAATCAGCACTGTGCTGTGCACAAAGAGATATAAATATTGAATCGGCAAAAATTACAGCTCAAATAAGCTGTACTTTTGGATCAAGAATCTGGACCTGCACAGAGTACGATTTAAAGGTATATAATGCTATTTATTCACATGATGAGAAAAGTCTATCTGCAAACTTATGAATTCCCCTATAAATTCCATAATAAAAAGCGCGATTGTTGTCAGTTCTAACAATCTTCACAAACCGAAGTCTGGAGGGGGAAACTTCCCATGATATCAAACCAAACTTTCTTGTTTATTATTCAATATCATTCCTGTCTTTTCCAAAAAGACAGTGTTATATTATACTGTGCTAAGATTCTACTTTTGCACTACCGCTGTCTTATTTTGATTAAGTTTGTTGTTGCGGTTGAGCACGCGAAATTCCCATAATTCTTCCATTGTTCGTTAATTATGTAAAATGCCACCGCTGGCTAAAGACCAAAGACAGGAAACTAGTTTATTAGTTATGGAGTATATGTAATAACGATATTGATAATACTTGCAATGTTCGGTAGACACGTATTTTGTACTTGCAAAATAAAGTGATACGCATCTTATTTGCAGAAAATCTGAAAACTTCCTTGTTATTTAAGTTTCTTCACTT
>JAHZNA010002252.1:0-19502 GCA_027743935.1 Sinodicranocentrus sp. ZH6
GTGTAAAATCCGATTTTTTTGATGGTTATTGTTCATCTGAGACAATTTATTGGTCTGTGCTTCTTAATCTAACATGATTTGCGTCGTATAGAGACGTAGAGAGTCGCGGATTTTGTCTTCGCCGATTCCGACCAGTGAATGATTTGAAAGGTGACAACGCAATGCAATTTCGGTAATGGTTTATTGCCTCCAATATATCCTTGGAGGAGCATTTAGCATAAATTCGGAACGGCATATGCCATACCCCATACCGGTTGACTTTATATATATGACTCGTATTCCATTTCAGATGACAATTCGACGAAACTGGTTTATCGACGGTGCCCTTCTATTAGTGATGTCTTGATGATTTAATGAGTATGTTGACTGTTGACTTTTTTCATTTATTGAGGGAAAGGAGAGAAATGGAGACAGTCGCCTAGGCCAAGTAGAGTCTGTCGAACGGAGCAATAAAATATATCTCGTTTGACTAAAAAAAGACACTACCACACGAGATATGTTATGTGAGGTTGCGTGAACTAAGAATTTTTTGCGTTGGTCTGTTATGTCATAAGCAAGAATGCACGAAACATGTCCGAATTTTTACGCGTTTGTATCACTTAATCTACACTCAAGTGACGTACGTACAGTTGTCTTAATTGGATGTGTGTAGTGTGTTACGGTCCTGTATGTTCGACGATGTAGCCTCAACACACTGCTTAATAATGGATTTGCATGTTTATTCACAGTACCATGCTAGGAGTGCTTAGGTATGCGTCAGGAACTACAAGAAATCAGTTATTCAATTAAATGGAAAGAAGTCACTTTTCTTGTTGTGGGAAATAAATCTGTTTTTCCACTCAGGTTGATTTACCCCTGCTGCGGTGTGAGCAAACAAACATGTAATGAGCTATAACGTATCTCTCTACATAAAGAACGCACTCCACGCTAGCGGTGACTGGTTAATGACTCTACTCAATCATCAATTGACATTGGTCAGTGCACCAGTTGTTAGAAATGACAGAAAAACTTAGGTAGAATTTAATTATTGATCTAGGAACCAATTTTTTTTATCCACGATTAGTCCAATGATCTATAGCCTTTTTGGCAGATAACAATGAACACATTAAAAGCAAACTTGTAATTCCCACAATTGACAGTTGTGATTTAATGGTTTGCGAACTTGATCAAGATTTCAAATAAGACGATTATCTAACCTGACAAAAAATCGGAGAGGTGCAAGGCCTATGTGAAGGTTGGATGAGATTGAGCCCTCATTCTCATTATCAAATTTTTATGCTCTTTTTTCCTTGCAAACTGCGTCGAATTGCGTATGGTCAGCGGAGTGCATAAATTATGCAGGCTGTAGTTGCCTTTCTATTCCAGTTTTTTTCTGATGAGAATAGGAAAGGAATATAATGGTTCCGCAATCGTTGATTACTTCGTGTCGGCCACGATTTGATATTGATTCTTGATTCTAGTGAACTCATGCACATCCAAAAGTTTTGTTTGTAATTGTAAATGTTCGAGGGTTTTGATATGCAGATGTAGACACATACTGTGAAGGTTTTATTAGGATCTAACGAGTTCACGGAAATGATTCAGATATAAATAAGGAGGAAAGAAAATTTATAGAATTACTCTTTAGACATGAAAAGGCTGCGAGAAAGCTCGTCTAGATTTTGTGAATCAATAGGAAATCTTATCGCATACAGGACATTGTACGGCATACAATTTGTACCCATTTTGAACAAAAAACAACTTTCCTTGAACTTTGTGAAACCTTTTTTTGATTGTGATTCCAGCACAGCTACGGTCCCTGGCAGTTTTGGTTGTAAATCTAATTTATGGACTTGATCATTACAGGAAGCCTAGAACTCCTGCAGCATTCCATGAATACCAAATTAACCTTTCCCTATGCTAATCCCCTACCAATCTAACCTGTCGATCATTGTGGCTCGTCCATTGATGGTCACAGGCGCCACGGAAAAGTGCTTTTTGAGTATAGCCCTTCTTCCACAAAATAAAATGCACAAAAAAGTGTTTGTTTGCAACTATATTCATATTTTAATTACCACAATGACCAAGAAGAGTGTTTCTTTTAAAAACTTAAATTAAGCATAGAATGCATAATTACATGTGTGAGTATTTATTGATATGGAGAAAAACTGCATTTAAGTGTTGAAACCTCAGTGTCATGCATGGACTAAACATAATAGTATAATGATTTCTTGAGTACAATGATGAATAAACAACCGAAAAATACTACTTAAAGCAAAACAGGATTTTGGAAGGGAACAAAAAGAATTTCAACTTTAAAACATGCAAATTTTTATCAACCTCTTCGTTTCGGATTACCGTCACGAAAGTAGTTTTAGTTTTGTAAAATTATTTGGGTAAACAACATTTGTGAAGGTCGATGAAACATTTCATTTAAATGTGACCAATGCATACACTTTACTCATCCTTAAATATACACTGTCCTTTCTAATCGTGAGTGGCTTTACGCTTTCCTGCTGAACAATTTCCCGATTGGAGGCGCAGTAAAAATATTTCAACATTTTAAGTACACTATACTACAACTTTATTCAACATTCCAGGGTTCTAAAATGCTAAAAAAAATAATGAAACAGGCTAGTATTATTCAATAAAATAGACGGACAAACGAGATTAAAATACAAGAGGAGTTTATAATGATAAAAGGATTATATGATTGCTTTGTGCATGTAGCCAATTCAATTAAAACTTTTTTTATTACCTTGAAAATACTGTACCTAACGTTAGTTCTTGAAAAAAATCAAACTTTTAGGTAATTATAATGATACGTGTATTCGAACCGGGAAGCATATTATCTTAAAAGGTTTATAGCATAATATCTTTGCTTAATTCAATGACTTTTTTTATCTACCTCTTCTCTACCTACTGACTTCAACCTGTCAACTTGTTATTTTATCCGTTGACGTGTGTGTGTATGTGTCTCTCTCTCAGTAATGTGAAGGTTGAAGCTAAGTGAAGTAACGTGAAAGAAAAGAAAAAGAAGCAGACGGGGCAAGCTTTCCCAGAAAGGATTGTAGTTTTTAAGAGCACTTTAAAACTTTCACGAAAGCGAGAGATTTCCATGAAATGAAACTGGTGTTTTTTCGCTTCAAAAAGTCTCCAAGAGGAGAGCAGGCTCTTTTCCGGATTAGTTTTATTGGGAATGAATGACAAAGCTGCTTTCAAATCCCTTTATGCGTGATTTGCCTTTCAAGGAGTAAGTGAGCACGGCATTAAATACGCTATGCGGATGGTGATCCACGAGCAATAATGATGTGTCATGCATCGCATATATACCCTCCAAAAACGTTCTCCTTTTACAGGATTCTATCATCCCACCCAACTAACAAGAAGTCAAGTGTTGGTTAGGACTTCCTTCAGCTCACAGTCTGGAGATTCACTTACAGTTTATTTTAGACATGGTGATTGCATCCCGACTCCAGTAGTTTGAATTCCCTTGTCGTCTTGTCACTCACTTTTTTGTTTAAATACCATACATACAAGCGAGTAGACAAGTTGTACCGAGTTTTCTCATCTGCATAACTCCCCAGCAGTTTACAGAAGGTAATGGAGCCACAAAGGGCGTTTTCCTAAGAATAATATGCTTTCTCCCCTTTCAACTATAAATGGACAAATGATGTCTGACAACCAACCAATGTAAGTTTTTGCAACGACTTCATTATATTTACGAGGGTGTGAGTGAGGCGTTTTACGAGTTTGAAACGAGTCAATTTTCTACTCCACGGATGAATGGATGCCAACAAGGAACTAAAAATAAGCGGATTCATGCTTAACTGTGAAAACAACGCTACACAAAAAAGGGTCTGATTCACTGGCGATAAGCTTCATGGCCCTTAATCCATATTTAATATTGCTAATACACACTTTTTACGGCAAATTCATTACCCTTGTTTGAACAATTAGAAACGGATTTCCAAATCCGAATTTATTTATTATGCCTAATTACAAAAATTAATTTCGTGTTAAAATACATAATAAATGAGGGAACCATGAAGTTTGGGATGATATTTCAAGTAACGTTCATCTAGCAGTTATACCTATGAATCCGTACAGCAGCAAAGAACTTCTCTGATGTATGGAAACTCATGCTAAAAATGTTCTCCTATTACGTGAACAAGCTTTACACGAAAGAAGGAACAAAGTTGAGGCAGCAGCGAAGGGGGTTGCCAAATGGCAAACAAACCATAACGTATACTGTAAGGTAACATAACGTAACATCATGAAGTTGTGAAGGACTGCACAGACTTGCTTGATCTTCTAGCTTTACTACTTTACCTGCCGGTTCTCAACAAAGTTGGAATCAGTTGTTGGCGAGCAGTCAGAGAAGGAGCATGACGAGTCGTTGTTGTTGTTTGTTATAAAGATATCCCTACTACCTTTTGACTTTATATACACACCTGCATACACGCATTCAGTCAGAAGGTATAACATTCAAATAATCAAATCTAAAAACTTTTCCTCTCACCTCACCTTTACCTTTTTTAATGTGAGTCAATATTCATTCCAAATTTACTATTTTTCTGTACTAAAAAAATCGAGGAAAGCTACTCCATACTAATTTTGAGGAGGATTCGCAATAATTTTCTTCTTCTAATGTATAATTCGCCCCTACTCATGTGAAGTTATTGATATATATCATGTGCGTTGACCAACTCATTAATTATCAAAAGAATCTTTACTCGGATCAAAGTTATTTTTATTATTGCTCTCCAACTCAATCTCCTGTTCACCGACTGTTTCCATCAAGCAAGTTCTTTATCATCATCAGATTCAAAGTTTTACAATTTATCAGCTCTCCCTCGACTAAACTTTACCTCCCGTGAAATCCAATCACCAACTGATAACAGGGATGGTTTATGGGGAAGTATAAAAAACACAGTTAGAAGTTTACTCTACCGAAGGAGAATTCTACCAAAGAGATATTTTTTTTGCAGCTCGCGAAAAAATCTTCCTATTCTCCGTCAATTGTTTAATTTGTTAAGTACTGCAACGTTAATTACATCAAGATTCTTACAAGATATTCACACCTGTCTTGTTTGCTTTAAGTTACGTAATACGTGTATCTTCGACTACGCCTCGAGTATTCAAGATTTCTGAGATACGATTTTCCCCGTGAATTCGAACTATAATCACGCCTTTCGCAAAAAGGCTATAAAAGTACCTGGACGTTATTACAAGGCACCTCCTCAGCATATCTTCATCATTGAAAAAAGTAAACATAGCTTTAAAAAAATCTATCCCAGTGAATACGTACATTTTTTACACCTGACTTGTGCACACAGTCACTTCATCTAACAATAAAAGTAAATCCCACGTTCACGAACCGGAAAACAGATCTGTAGAAGAAGACTAGTTGGCTTGGCACTGTTATCTGAAGGATGATCACCTGAAAAAAGTTATTTTTCCTTGTTTTCATGTTCTATGTGAATGTTTTGAGACTCGAACTATTTGAACTTGATTGCTTGGTCCTTTGTTGATCTTTTTTTTACTGTGTCGAGTACTTTCAACTTTTACCACTACAACCAGCTACCCATATCTCACCAGGAGAGGAATAAATTTCATGTACCTCATCTTTTGGAAGTTTCCTGTTTACAATTCCACCAATCTACCCTGCTCCTGTTGGATGAGTTGAGAAAATTACGAGTACACGTAGTATTACAAAACAAGGGAAAGTTAAATTCGCAACCTCAAAAATACTTCTTTTTTTGGATCGTGAATTGTTCGAATTTACCATTTACGTGATTTCGAGTTTAAAAAGGGATTTTAATCTTATGTACTATAAGTTGTGAAACTGCCGGCGGACAATACGTTTTTGTGGTTTCGACATTCATTCTTCTTGCCCAAACTGCATTTGGAATTGCTACTGTAGAGACTTGAGATTTTGTGAAAAATGTCTTCGACAGTGCAGTCTGCATCAGCATGCATAGTCATTATCCTCTGCCATTGCATATCATCGTAGGTAAAAAATAACAACATCGTGGTGACTCGTTTTTTTCGCATGTTGTATATTTTATATGCACATTTTTATGAGAGTATTGTATTATTACACGGGGATATACGCGTGTGTGGGTATTTTTTATATACTTTCAAGCCCAAATAAATAAAGCGTCGTGAATAATGCAACTTGAGGAGAGGAGCCTTTGTCGAAAAATATTTTGATGGAAGTAGTACTTACTACCGCAAGTCACTCCTTGGGACGAAAAAAGTTCAAAAACTGACAAGAAACTTGTTGCAACTTGAAATGCAAGAGGTGCGACGACTCGTCTTCATCTCTCGAAGAAACAAGAATTTACATGGATCTACATAAAAACATCCTGCGCTTCCAATGATCAAAGAATCATCGACAACTTGAGAGATTTACGACAAAAAAGGATCGCATTTTAACGGAAGACATCTTTCGTATGATTAGCTTGGATCAGTAAATACAAGATTGATTGAAAGAGATATCTACAGAAAAAATATATTCATTCCAACATAAAATATAACTGCATATCAAGTCAGATTTTTTGCTACAATACGAGAAATACGTATTGAAAACGTGTAATTAACAAGTAAACACATTCCCTGTCATCATCTGATTTCGCTTTTGCTTGGCAGACGAATTTTTATATAAGAAAAGAAGACTTTTTGTAACAATCGTCTGCAGACTCTGCAGCAATACAACTTATTCACAGTTTAATATTCAATGCACTACATTTGACATGTTTGTACTGTCAGTAGTGTTTTCAGTTGTTTATTTTGTGGCAACAACTGCCAACTAAGTAAATTGTTGACCAATTCATGGTGGCATATGAACAAGTAGCTTTACCAAGTCACCGTTGACCGTACAGCTAACCTGGATTGGATTGTTGCAAGAAAAGAAGCAAATACCTACAAAGTATTTATCAATATCGGCAACCCAAATACAACATTTAACAGGTATGTTCACTTTTTTTCAAGTTGAAGTCTTTCATATTGATATATTTTTTTCTACCTACATAACAACACAACGTGGTACTTAAGTGGGGAGGGGAGTCTTTGCTTTGATAAAGTTTGATGTTTCTGTCTATTAAATGAGGTGATGATGATGAAGCCATGTTTCACATTAGGTTAGTTCACGTTCACAGTTAGTGTAAGGCTATAGGTATATCGTAGATTCGTTGTGACGTATTATAGAGCCGAAGGAAAACTCAAAATTCAAGCTGAGTCTTAACTACATATTAGTTTGTTCTTGTAGACGCTTTCATGTACCTATGTAGACAAACGTAGGTAAATATGTTTTTAGATATTATGTCTAATGTAAAATAGATGTGTGTACATTATGTGGAACTCAATCAATTTCAATTGGCCACTTTTTTGGTTTGCCCAAGCACATTTCTTTTCTCTGACAGCTTTTTACAAGTTTTTCTTCATATCGCTCCTTCACTTGTATCTCATGAATCCATCTTACATTACAATATTGATAGATAACACTTAAAGGATATTCTCCACAAAAAAGTAAAAATGTTTTTTGCACAAGGTGTATGAATGATTTGACATGACAAGAGCTACAACAAGAGCATTCATTTTCAACTAAATACTTTTGTTAATTTTGAAAGTGCATCTTTTTGAGATGAGGTGTGCAGGTATTCCTTATCTATAACATTCTAGTAGATGCATTTTTCTTAGTGAGCTTAACACGAGTGAGATTAAGAAATGCTAAGGTTAATGCAAAAGTTTGTATTAGTAGTTTTGAGAAAAATTGCTGCTCCTATTGCTGATCTTTGGGTAGGATTTTTTGTCTTGTTTATGCTCAAACTCACAATAGACTTCATGTAAAAAAAACTTGAAAGCAGACTGTGGTAGGAGGCAGTAAGAAAACATTTCTTGAATATCTGGTTAGCAATTTTGCACTCTCGTTTGTAGATGTCTGAAATGTATCAAAAGCAAGGTAACCCAACTGGTCATATGATATGAGTAGCAAATGGTAAAAGTAAAAAGCTAAAGGATATAACTTTAGGTATGAACGATATTGCGTCTTGTTTTTATCAGGTGGCTATTTCGTGGTGGCGATATGTTGTAGAAAAGTAAATATATAGCTTGAATATACTCAAGTAGAATTACCTACATACATAGTCATTCAATACAAACCAATCATACTACTTCGTTTAACTATTAAAGTCCTCGTGGGTTTCTTGCTTGTTAGTCAAGCAAAACAAAACAAAGTAGCCTCGGTAGCCTCCCCACCGCAAACTGCTGTCAGTCAGTAGCGTAAAAGCACATGAATGGATTAAGAATAATAGTAAAATAACAAAATATAAAGAGCAATCATTAACAGTAGATATTATTATGGTCCCTGCAGTAAAAGTGGTATAGACTGTGAAGTGCAATATTTTTGCGCAATAAATGATCAAACAATGAATGCACCATTTTAGAATTACAGGGGGCTTAAGGAGATTACCTTATTTTGCCTGAGTGCCACTACAGACTGTGCTCTGTGAGGCATTACTGCTCTCGTAATGATACAAAGGGTAATAACAATAACGATTTTTTGACCGCTTCTCTCTTTAGCTAGCCGTCTTCCTTTAAGAAAATGTTGTTCCCTTTCGGTTGACAACTTTTACTAATTGTGTCATAAAAACTGTGTAGCATTGTAATTGTAAGAGCAATTATCAGATGAGTGTCATATTTTTTTCTAGCATGTTCCACCAACTTGCTATTCAATCATGTTCTTATCATATAATGCAAATGGTAACGGTAAGTGAGCTTACTTCATTGATCAATTTTTTGATAAGACACTACAGTGCCGCATACATGATCTGATCATGCTTATTCATGCTCATAAAACATAACATGACTATTTGCAATCAATGTTTTTTGACCGATGGTGTGATTGTTTTGAAACATCAAAAAAGAAGGTATCGGATTTTTACCGAGAACTTTTTTCAATTTAGATTCAATCAAGATTTGTTATCTGTTCTTTCATATTTCGGTCAGTGGGGATATAAATATAAGAATGGGAGATGTATTAAGTAATAACTTCTTTAAGCTGAATAACATTTGCTCACACTTTCATGTGAAGTGTTTTTTCTTTCAAGCGCGATATTTCACAGTAAGCCACTAGATCAGTGAGGGTTGTATTGTCGTAATTTCAAAAGTGGCCCGTAATTTTTTTCCCAAATATAGCACATGTTTGTGGTATCCACCCTTTGATTTTGAGCCTACACGATGAATAATTTGTATTTGTGTCATGAATCATGATAGATCGGCATAAAAGAGTTTGTATATAAATCTCAGTGCACTCTGCCAGCGGCCAACTATATTCAATGCTGTGGACACTGACAATGTTTATTTGCCAAAATGTTAAGGTAGATAAGTGAACTGTTTATCGGCAGCTTTTTTTTGAAAAGAGACTCATTTTTTGAAATTGAAAGCAATTCGAAAGGGAATTAGAGAATGAAAGGAGTAAAAATTTGCTAGCTTCGTGAATGAATGCACTATGGCATGAACACCGTTTGGTTAATGATAATTGTCCTTTTTCATTTTTCAATAATGTATTTAAACTGTGCATTATTATTAGCATGTATGCAGTAAAGCAAGACTATCTCTTTCGTTTGAAAGTGAGAAAAAGGATAATGTAAGTAATGAGTGAGTGAGTGGACTGTAAGCAAGTGTTTATGTACGGAACGATAGGATGAGCGAGTTCAACTTTGAATTTTAATTAAATTTCGTTTTCGTGCATGCGAAAATTGTTTAAGACAATTTTTTCTTCAAAATGTCTCCTTTCATCTCCGCTCCACCTTTTTATGCACTAAGGAGCTTTTGAACCAGTTAGAAACAACCACAAGCTGACTGCCAAGCTGATGGTTAAGTCATTTAAAAACTGCATTCCATTTAGTCGATAAGAAACAATGTAACATGACCCATCACTTTACCTATATTGCATATTAAGAGATTGACTTGTGCGTATAATACAATTTACTCTAGGAAAAGTGAAATGACTTTGAAAACAAAAAGGGCTGAAATTGAAATTATGCATAGAATGAAGCACAAACATAGTCTTTTATATCCCTCCTTCACGCAGATATTCTTATATCTGCAAAAATTCTAAGGGATGCTAATTAGCTCATTTGTAAACGGTAATTACAATTAGACTCCATATTGTTACTAAAAACAGTCTCCTTTGAATGAGTGTAAAAAGACCCATAGCGAATCTAGTGATGAACGGTTATTATTAAGGGTATTCATTTCAGCAAACTCGGATGTGCACATTAACAGCATTTTTTACAATGAGTTTGCACTCAATCCCAGATAATAATATTTTTTGTCTGCTGGTCTGTATACAGACACAGTAATAGTTACGGCACGGCTATCGCAAAAAATCAAACTTCCTTTTTCTATTCATCGTCGTTTGCAAAGTTGCAAATGACTCTTAATCTTTCTCGCGAACAAAAAAGTTCTTTTTTTGAGGGAGATTTAAAAAACGAGGATACTCTGATAGGATTTTTACAAACCGTGTGGGAACCCGTTAGCTGATCATCAGCCAATGCACAATAGTACAATCTTCTAGCGGTGTGAATAGCTGGTGCTGCCGGTAGTACAATGTAAAGTAGCAGTGACGACCACCTCTCTAGAATTAATGTTTTTAAGGCTTTATAAATGAACGGCTTGCACAATAAAAAAGAGGCTACTTTACTCATCAGCACATTATCCTCGAGTGAGTAAGATGAGATAAGCACTTGTAGAGCCTTACTGTTTAAAATGCACACATAAATAACGTAACACGGTGTACAGGATACCTACGTAGATAGCTGCGTGTATGGAATCTATGTGCACGGCTTTCCTTATGTAATCTTTTCACCACTCTCTTCTCTTCATTGAGAACGGGAGTAACGGAAGATGATAGTGGAATTCTCGTATCTCCTATGGCTGAACTAGTTTTCCTCTGTGAGTAAAGAAGAAGCAGCCAAGGAAGCAAAGAAAATTATGTTAGTCCAAAACTCTATGATTATCTTACAAGCCAACTCCTTCTCTGCAGACACTTTCCTTATTTCCTGTTCGGGTAGGTATTTTTTTCTTGTAGGATTCTGTAGAGTTTACTGATTTTTCTTGAAGATTTACAAAACTTCATTTATTATTAAAAAGTCAACCAGCATACCGGCTGGTACAAATATGATATTAGGCAGATGAGGAAATGAAGGTCGTGGTAGTTTATTATCCTACATTAGACATTAGTGTATCATGTCGTGTACCCTCCTGTCATCTCATTTTGTCATTTAGTTCAAGTTTCGTGAGGTTGTTGGTTCTTTGGTCATCAGGATTTCATTATGTTGCATACTGGGCTGATCTTTTGTCCTGTCAAAAGAATTTACTTAAAGAATCTAGCCATGAGAAAAAACCTATTTTTTCCTAACCTGAATACATAACTTTATGGGCAAACCCGTAACACGTTGTTTTGTCATTCTTTACATGCTCTTCATCCACAGGAGGATAAGGTTGATGATTGTATGGAGGTTACAGGACACATTGTGAGTAACTGTCTTACCATGGATGGCAGTGGAGCTTAGTCAGGTTCTCATATGATATACCGCAACGTGTACTCTATATATCGTTTTTGTCTTCCGTGATGAAGGATAATATTCATGGAGAGAATTTTATTTTTTTAAAAATGAAAGTTGCCTGATGAGTGAGCTAGCTTGGTATATAACAGCTAATGGACTCACTGACAGATACACATGTACCTACTTTACTCCAAAGGTAAACCACAAGTTTGGTAGGATAGCCAAAATGTCAAGTTTTGCTAGACTTTCAGAGTGAAAGATATGCATATGCATATTTACCTGATGCTTTGGCTTAAAAAAGATGGAATACGTGTAGGTAGTAGTTTTTGTGTTATGCAAGTCTCCTTTGTTACATTTACAATAACACGACTTGTGTTTGAAAGCACTCCTCCTAAAAGTCCTTCTAAAACTTACCTCTCTGTAACTTCTGAGCTGTCATGTAGTACATAAAAAGGCAAACTTGAGGCATGTGTTGTTTCCCTTGTACTCATCCTTATGTATATTCTCTCTCAACCTATATCTCCAAACTAGAATCTATCTGGAATTGTAGTCGTGTGAATTTTTAAGAAACGAACCGCTACTGAAAGCATTCAAGCGGAAAAAGAAGAAAAAAGTCAAGTAGCTTGCAAAAAGGTTATGCATATGTATGTTTTATTCATATCTCTCCATTATTTCCATAAAATGCTAAGGTAAAATATGCATGTTACAAGTCGTGTTCCAGCACAAACCCACACAAATAGTGCATTCTTGAATAGCCCCTGTTGTATATCTCTTTGTTAGAGAATCACCGACAATTTCTTTTTCTTCAAAACTCTGGAGAAATTTGCTATTCTTCAACCTTTCACTTTTTTTCCTGCTTTTACCTTTTTGAAAGTTCTGAGAAGACACAAGGACAAAATGCTCATCTGACTAGGATACTCTCTCAGAATCGCATGTATAAAAAAATCCCTTTTGTCTATATGGGATTTTAGGTTTTCTCACCTTTCCACTTTTATTCAGACTCTTAAACCCTTTTGTCTTCACTTGAGTTGAGCATGTCTCTGGGAAAGCGTGTAACTCGTATTATTGCTGGTCATAGATATTCATATCCAAATGGGAATATTCCCAGAAAGAAAGAGAGGAAGGTGAATGATATATGTACATCTTTTACTAACTCTAATAGTTATAGAGGTTAGGCACACTTGAATAACGTTATTTTTCTGGTTGATGTGCACAGCACAGCTCACCTTTCAAACAGTCCCTGCTGAATTCCTATGAAACACTTTTTTCCCTTTTCTCTCAGAAAACTAGCTGGAAGTATGGGAGTGAATCATGAAGAGTATTTTGTATGTGAATGACACAACAAAAAGGTTGCATCAGTTTAAAAGAAGACGTGCTTTTCTCTATACTGTTTTTTACTAGTATGCACTACATCTTGTTAGAATTTTATTTTTTTAAACTTGACTCGTTCCAAGTTCCAACACTGAGGGTGGGGAAAGATCGTTGGGAAGCTCAAGCTGGGGCCAAGTTCATCGGAGAAAAAATACCCTAGGGTTACCTGAAGATAGATGGTGGAGATGAAAAGACATCTCAGATGTGTAACCAGTTGTGTCAGTTATACTATGGAATAATACCACATTCAAAACTCTACGGAGCTGAAAATGCATTGAAATAGGAATGCATTTTCCAGAGGATTTTTGACTAGTGTAAAAAAATAAGGACATTTATTCACCAGCTAAGATGGATTTATTATTTTATTTCCGGGAGTATGAGTATGGCCACCTTTACAGTGTGTCAGAAACGGGACAACTGACTTGTAAACAATGGCTTGTTATTTGTGTCCAACCATGGGATTTTTTCGTGTACCATTTGGAAAAATGTTTTTTCTTCACCTGGAAGGCATAAAGGGTGGGGAAGGGTTAGTTTTTTGAAGAAAAAAACTCACCTTACGGCAAACCATTTGTGTGATAAGCAGAAAAGATGAAACAAACACGAAGTCGGAGATTTGTTTCAGTCCTGGAAAGGAANAAAAAAACTCACCTTACGGCAAACCATTTGTGTGATAAGCAGAAAAGATGAAACAAACACGAAGTCGGAGATTTGTTTCAGTCCTGGAAAGGAAAACCCGTAAGGAGAGACGATTACGAATGAAAAGAATTTTTTTCTTCAAAGCACACGGGTAAATATTCTCATCATATTATCATCATCGTTATTATTGTCATAACCGGGAATTGATATCCGAGCACTTTATTTTTAAAACTGCACAACTATTTCTCTCACTCTGAGTGGAAAATAGAAAGAAAACTTTTCCATTTATTTCCTCCTTTTTGTCGTAACGAGAAGAAGGGAAGTAATGTTCATGGGGAAAGTTGAAAAGGGTTTGTAGCAATAATGGCAATAGATATACATATATATATACGTTACTTTGATATTGAGTACATGCTTGGTTACCTTCCTGCCATTCCTTCCTTTCAACCACGCTGTCGTACCTAAACATAACTTTGCTTTGTAAGGAATCAAGCAGCGTCGAAGCAAGTTGTTGAAAAAAAAGTTTGGATGCGCAATTCCCTTTTTATCGTCGGAGAGGAATTGCGACAAGCGTTGACAACTCAAGAGACAAAACACTCTGTCTTCCTTCTTTCCAACCAATATCCCCCGCTCCAAAGTGGGTCATTATTCATTCAAAAATATAACAACTTTGCATCCTCCTCGTCATCACCACTAGCCATTTTCCCTCACTTTCTCATTCCTCAAGAAAAATATGACTTTTTGGTCTGGAAACGAGTAACTGTAATGCACAAAGTGATGAAAGGAAACCAAATGGTTGAGTAAGTCAGACAAAGGAAGACATCCCCACGAGAGGGAAAAAATTTAAATGGGAGGAAGGAAGTAGTTTGAGCGAAAGAAGTGTGAACACTGTAAAGTTACGGAAGAAGAGAGGAAAATTATGGGAAATTACGGTTGCTTTTCGAGTAGCACAAAAAAACTTGTAGGGATAGTCAAAGAGACAGGGATGATGAGCCCGTGGTGAATTTTCGCCAACTTTGTCTGCAATCATGTGGCATTATTGTGTTGTGATAGAAGTATCAAGAAAAAATATAGACATTTAGATTATGTATATGTAGAGTATGACCGTGTAGCAAGTACTCTTCTTGTGCGACAAGTTCCGTTCCCAGGAAATCATATGTACGTGGACGACTGACGAGAGGCAAGTCTCATTTATGCATGGAGATAGAGATTGACGTATTTGTAGAAGGTAGAAGTCGTCGTGTGGGTTGGTTAAATTGCATAACTGTAGAGTGTTACTTTAGCCGAACTTAATTTAGAATTTATTGTTTGTAATGATGATAGAATTTACGTACCATACACGTGGAGAGGTCTCCTACAGATTTTAAAGGGATAGAGGGGAATCTACTCGAATAATGACAATTTTATAGTTTCTTTTGACCGTGCGATAACCCTTAAGTGCATGAAGGGTCTTGCTTTGTGTGACCATGAGGAAACGCTAAGATAATAATTTTCGTACCGGTGACCATGATGCAATGCTAATGTGAGAAGTTTTGCTGTTTTTGTGCAAAAATGGTAAAGCCTTCTGTGCACGATATCACAAGATTCAACTATGTGGTTTGGCTTACATCGTTCGCACAAAGCTATGTCATATGACCAACTTTTAAAATGTCATTTGTTTGCTCCCTGCATTTCTTTGGTGTTGTCTGCCTTCACTGTTTCCAAAGGCATACTTACTACATCTCTTTCAAATTTTCTCGTGAACTCTAGCATAGGGGCTGACCGGAAAATTCAATATTTATTTAAATACATACTTTTCCATGAAAAGTCTCGAATTTCTTTTTTTCTGAAGTTTGGGGGAGTAATTTCTTTTTGAATTTATTGAGGCATTTTTGACACACCTGGTTTAGCATAGGGAAATTACTTAACAATTTTGGATTCTGCTCGTCCCCTTTCCCTAACGAAAAGACAGAGTGGCAATAATATGTATATAAGCTCTTTGTTGAAAAAAAAACTTTCGATCATAACCTGAGATTTATTGCACTATGTGCCGATAATGATGATGGGATGTGGATGTTGGTTTTTAGCTTTATAAACCTAGGTAGTATAATATATCATACACGTTCTTCCACACGTTACCGTCTTACCGTCATAAGACGCAGCTGATGGTACTGCAAACTGTGAAGATTATTGGATTTCATGAAAAACTCAAGGCTGCGTATGTTTGCCCTCTGTTCAATAAATCTACGAAGAGTTTTTGAATCTTTGAAAAAAATCTGAAAACTTTCAGTCGATCCCATACTACTTGTGTATAATAATGGCAATAAATTTTTGCTCGGGAATATCACATCATGCTTATATGGAATAATTTTTCTGATCATCATATCATTAATGCCTACAGGCCAAACCCCTAAAAATACTTTATTGTAGTGTACTACTCCACATCAAAGTTTAAGATTACGAGAGAGTGAAGTGCGCTATGAGATGAATTTTCTAACAATATTTCATTTTGATTTGAGCCGAAAGCTTTTACAACGATCTCCTCTCTTCTTTCAATTAGGAATCCCTTGTAATCGACGAAACGTGCCGTATAACAGCTAACACAACTCATCCCATGTAATACCGTGTTTTTCGATGATATATGAGCACATCTGGAAGTGCATACATGCATTAGAGGACTTGATTAAATTTCATTTGCTATCATATTAGTCTATAAGAAGTGAGGAAGCAGCCACCGTGACTTGGTTCCGCTATTCCCCTCTCGGCCATATACCTATAGACATCTTGTACCGTACTATGATGCTGAAGATGCACAAATTCTGGGAGAGGGTGCAACTGGGAAACTGCATTGAAACTGAAGACGCTATCTAGTAAATTGTTCAACTTCGTGGATTCCCCCATCCCTTTGCCAACAACAGTGCACAAAATGTACACATGAGATGAGAGTAGTTGTAGTGTAAAAGTAGTGAGAGAGCAATCGAGATAAAAAGCGTGGCTCTTCAATAACAAAACAGTATATTCATTCATTGACTCACGTTTTGCAGGTGCACATGTTGATGCACACTCAAGGATAATGCAAACATGTGTAATCTTCACGGTGAACTATTCAAATAGTAAAAGTGGCTTTTGCACACTGCCTTTTGGCTACATGTTACGATGGTCATAAGTCATTAATGCGGCAAAAGATGCCCACTTTACGTAATTAAAAGCTTTACCCACCTTAAAACAAGAGCTCACCTGCCATTAAGTTTTTTCGTAAAATGAGGAAAAATATGGACAATTGTGATGCACAAATGATGGAAACTGCTAAACTGTATGATTATTATAAGCTTATATACATTTTACTTGAAAAGTATCTTGTGCTAAATAACTAATGCATTTTGATTGCATTATAACTCATGTCCAACCCATTCCATTTTTAAAGGACTCGAAAGTCATCATCATAAAATTGCCTGCAAAATGTGATGTGAACAATCCATGGCTATTACAAATCCTGCAAATGACTACACGTCGAAGGAGGAAGAGGACGAATCAAGACATTTATTGAGCTTCTTAAGCTGATTATGCACTTTTTGATTACTTATTCTCCTTGTGGTTATGCAGGCTCACGAGGAAAGCTTGTCGGAGCTGATAAAAGTGGTACAGGTAGGGGTAATAGGGAAAATGTAATAATAATGTGTGTATGTTCGCTGCTTTCCTATTGTAATTCTAAGGAGCAAGCGAGGATGACGAGGGTAGAAAAAAAGAAAAATGCATTTTTGCATTCTCTGCGTGCATCCAATCTATTTAACCAGAGTTGGATAGATATAAATGGGAAAACTAGCGGACTTTGACAGTTCAAATCGCTCAATGAATGAAGAAGAATACTCTCTGCGGGCTAATAATGCAATTTTATTATAAAACGGCGATGATGATCGTGATGATGATGGGTCTTTTTGATAACAATATAATATATGTATCATAAGAAAGTTTTATATATTTATTGGGAAAATGCAGTTTTTACCTTTTAAACGCTTGCTACTCTGCCCTCGTCAAAGCCATCATCATAATGATGTGATGCAGTTTTTCTATAAAATGACTAACTAGCGTTGTGTCGATGTGCTCACTCACTCACGTAGTTTGCCAATGTGTAAAATGTATGACGATGAGAGTAGGTAGAAAGATTAAACTTTTTGGGACTTCCTTTTTCTCATTCTTTTGCAGAGAGAAGAGAGAATATACAGGTTTATTTATCTATGAATGGGACAAAGTAATGTAGATAGACAGAAGAGAGCTTAATTTATTCTTCCTGAGTACTCTTATTACACCTTTCTTTCATTCATTTTGGTGTTCGTGGCCGAACATGAATCCGCTCGTTTTTCGCCTTACCATCCCTTGCCACACAGCCACAGCCTCGAGGATTAAAAATTAAAGAAGTGGAAGATTCTATTGAATAGGTTGGTAGAGTCGTCGTGATTCCTTGAGTAACTGCACTCATCTTGAAGAATTACTTGGAATAAATGAGGGAGGAAAATGAATGGAGTGAAGCTAACAGTGTATCTGTATTTGAATGATGTATTCTGCATGAAAAGCATGGAAATCTTCTGGTTGTGATACTTTATTCTACCAAATTGTACACATCCATGCAAAACTGCCAGAATTTTCGTATACAGGAAAGTTTTTGTAAGGAAAGGAATGTATTAATGTTTGAATGTATCGGAAGTGGAGATTGTGTACCGCGGTAAAGTTTGTAAACACAATGTAGGCATGGTCGATTGAAGGAAAAGAATGAGAAGAAAGAGTCGGGACTTGCGAAAGAGGAGGAGGAAGAAAAGGAAAGAATTCTGCACGAAATCATTTACGGACAAGTGGTGTAGGAAGTGAAATCAAAAAAGTGCATAATAAAATAGATTCCTACTATTCTTCTCAGTCTAGACTTAAAGTTGAATCACGACGAATAATGAGGAAAAAGAACAAAGTTGTGGGTTTTTGTAGTTACAGGGATAGATGGATTTTCTTGAGAGGTTGTCGAAGTCAAATACCGTTTTACTGTGTACGGGAAGTAAAACTTAGAAAAGGGATTCTCCTCAAGGCACATTATAATTTTGGTATTATGGTCTAGTGGTATTTCATCTGTGGACTACACTTTTTTTAATCTACTAATGTTTGGAAATAATTCAATGCTTTATTTATTTATAGATGGCGTCAATATCAATCGTTTATACTTTTCGTCAAATTCTTATGTATACTTGTTTATTCCACGCATGTAAAGCGAAATACTCTTAGATGGTATTGCATAAAATGTATGCCTAATAAGGCCAAGCAATTCATAACATTTATGACTTGCATCCCTGTTTACATTTAGATGCGCGACTTTGACCATTGATTCAAGCAAATTGAGTTGTTTCATGTCGGAATATTTATATGTCTAAAAGCGGTAGAAGATCTCAGCCATAAAATGAAGCTAAATTTTATACTTAATTTTGTATTCTAAAGCTGATAACGAGCATTGCTAGAAATCATGTATAAAACCTTATTCTATTATAAACTTCTACCCAGACAATACAACAGGCAACTGGCTTCTACTCTGCTTATAAACCTACTACTTCTACTTCTACTTGCATGATGAACCTTGAATTTAAAATAGTTTTCAGCATATCCTTTCTATATACTTTAAAATTACGCTCGTGAAATTAGGCATTCATTCTAATCATTTTGATTCTGGCTAATTTGAGTGGGCACATTTAACAAGGATGGCATGCAAGACTCAATCTGTCTCTATCAACTTCGTCAAATTGAAGAATTCACTTTTGACTGATTTACTATTTCATGCAGAGTTCTGTATACACTGGCTGAATACGATATAAATGTTCTCAAAAATGTATCTATAAACTTGAATACTCATACTCCACAGCTAAACAAGATGAACGGGTACTTCGTACTTCATCTCACATTTCTTACCTTATATCCCCTTTCAATACC
>JAHZNA010002253.1:0-39686 GCA_027743935.1 Sinodicranocentrus sp. ZH6
ATTCGTATTCGTCGCGTTAATCTTCACCTGTATACAAATTTTCAGCCAAAAAGCTTTCGAGTGGCCAAACGACACCTCAGGTCCAAAACGTCTGCCAATAAGCATATCTTTTGTAGTCACATAATTACCGAAGAGGTAGCCGACAAACAGCGACATAAACGCGTAAGGTGGATCTAGGTACAACAAGCCTAGAGCAAATGGTGTGGCAATTATTTGACTTCCGGCTAGAACAAGTGCCCTTGACGCAATACCCATTCTAGTAACCAGCCTGTCTGATACATACCCTCCCAAAATGACGCCAAGCGAGCCCCCTCCAATCGTAATCCAAGTTAGCCAAATGCTTGCACTGGTGTAATTAGGGAAGTACTTTTGAAAATACAAAGCTGAATTGTAACCCCAAGTGTACCCAGCTGAATGACGAAGACATGCTCCAAGTCCCAACAAGACGACGACAGGTTGGAGGCAGCATGAGATTGCAGAGGTGGAAGATGCAGATTTGGTTTGTCCACACCCATCCCCACTTATGAGAACCTGAGCCTCATCAATTGTGTCACAGCAGTCTTCAATAGATTCATTTTCATCTTCCGTTCCCGTTCCAATCCCTTGATGAGGAAGATGATGACTATGTATCATCGTCGAAGATAAATTTTTCGTGATTTTTGCCTCACTTCTATGGGATCTTGGAGGATCCTCGATACTGAACATAACCAGAATTGCAAGAAGTGTACCGGGGATTCCGGTAACAACAAAAGTACTTCGCCAGCCCTATAAATTCCCAAATTAAAATATTGATCTGACTCATTACTCATTAATTTACAAGCAAAATGTGCATTAAGCTGAAGCCCTTACTGCATTGAAGAGATTTGCCTCAGTGACGTATTTCCCGACAACAAAGGTCAGCCCATTCCCCAAATAAATTCCCCAATGGAAAAAGCCCATAGCCATAGCTCTCTGCTCTTGTGCAAACATATCAAAAATGATTCCAGGTGCTATTGGAGCGACACCTGCCACTCTGAAATTTTCCAAAAACACCAAAGCATTAATTTTTCACGCATCTTTTAACTACTTATGAGCTTGAGTAATTATTAATCTATACTTCTATTACCCAGCGGCTAGGAGCATTCGGAGCACTACCAAATGCCAGAACTGTGTTGCAACCGAGGTGAAAACTAGTGCGAAGCTGAAAAGCATTGACGAGCTGAATAAAATATTCACTCTGTCATACTTATCAGCAAGCATTCCCCATATGATACTGGCAACAGTGAACATTGCCATGAAACTTGGACCAGCTAAAAACTGATATTCCCCACCAAGGCCTGTCCAGTCCCAGTGACACGCTGAAGTTTTGCCATCCAGCCTTGTAACGCTAATGCACCTGTAATTAACATTAATAATACAAAAATCCTTCGTATCGGACACATTAGTTTTAAATTTATCAAAGGGCTTTTTGATTCTTACATGCTTTCATTTTTGGCAGCAATACATTCCGAAATATTAAAGGGGTTCTGTGCCACTTGTGGAATATCATTAAAAAAGCACTCTTGAGTTCCATAATGTATATCCCTTGCCACATATTTACTAACAACTCCGATTAAGAAATGGCCCAGCTCAGCAGATAAATGCAGACTTGCTAGAAGGAATAACACCCAAGCAGATGTACCGCTGGGAATCCCTCCATTAGAATTAGCCATAACCAGCTAATTCCGTGGTATATACAAGTTTCCAATTTATTAACACATTTTGTGTTTATCTGTCGAGTTTATCAAGTGAGTTCCCTTCCCTGCGGTACAATTATCTACAAAATATTTATCTTTATCTATTAGGATTAGGATGTTGCCCTTGCGAAAATAAACACGTGAAAATACCTAACGGCATATATGTGAATTTTAGTAAATATATACGCAACAAGAGATTATGACTTACGATGTTTACCAAATTATACAATTATATGCGTTACTGTGTGTTGTCTTAATATCCCTTTGGTATCAATTTGATAGTCAGGTTAATTGCGCGACTTGTTTGTGACGCACAAAACTACGTAACAGACTGAACACACGTACATAGTACATCGTACATGTTTAGTGCAGAGATCCATAATATAAGAGAGCAATAGCGTGAGAAAACAATATGACAGAGATATATGTTTACATATATGTATCAATATTCTACAAACTGTTAACTACACAACAATGGTGATGGTAACTGTATTTTACTAGAGAACAGTTAAATAGCAAGAGCAAGGCTGTTTTATCAGGTATTTAGAGACAAAAATTGAGGTACTCAGAAATGCCAGAAGAAGTGCCTTTATGTCATCGTATTGGTGACCAAATTAGGTCGATCGGAGCCCTTCGATGTCCCTTTCTTTTGTACAATATATGCACTGAAGGGATGCACACTACAATATTTTAGAAATGAAGAGAGATCAACGGCAGCACACGCAGCATACACACATGTGCAGCTGTTTGCCTTTAGAATCATAAAAATATCCTTGCTAAGAATACGGAGTATTTTATGATAATATGCATGCATATGGTTCAGGTTTTGATCCTCTTGTCCTCTTCTTCGCTCTTGAGGCTATCAACATTTTGGTGAAAAAGTTTGTAAAGTAAAGTTTCGCCTGCTGCTTTCCTAAAGGTAAAGGTACAGTATAGTAACATGCATAAGGATACGATAGATAGGGTATTTCGAGACAATTAACTATTCACCAGAAACACACTCGATCGATATGAGCTTGTGCTTGCATGATATACAAGAGAAAGAAGAACTGACAAGGAAAATATGTAGCATATAGAGACAAATTTTTGCTGGGAAAAAAGCAATCAATTTGCTCCGTTTAGTTGCTTCGGTATATCGAAACATGAGCAAGGAATGTACACTACTAAAAATTAAAGGAACAATATGTAACGTGGTTCATTGACAGATAGGTTAGGTATAAATGTATCTTATGAATAAATACATAACACGAATAACGCAATCCACATATATATATTATGTACCTACCTATACTATTTTTCGTATGGCCGTGTTAGAAAGAGCCATATAGGAATATTTTAACGTGCTTTCTGAAGCGTTAAAAAAGTAAGGAAAAGGAAATCGTTCTGCTATATAACAACAGTAACTCACTCCATTCTGAATTTCTTTTTGGTTCATAGCCCCGGGCCACACTTCACTTTCAAGAAATGCAAGGATCAGATCAGACCGTTACACAATGTATTGCACTTTCCGTTTCTTTTGTAATCTGTTTTGCTATTTATATGCATAAGTGAGGGATTTACAGGTTGAATTGAAGGGAAAGAAAATTGGTGTGAGCTTACGTGTACAGTATTTTTGCTTCATGGCTTGAAAATAAAATGCTGCTTTATACATGACATGGCAAATCATAAAATTTACTACTTGTTTACTGATGAAAGGTGGAAGTGGAATTTTGCGTATCTTCAAACACGTTATTATTATCCAAACTACTATATAGCCCTCTTTAATATAACATGTGTGGCAATGAAAAATTCATTAAGATTATTATTGACATATGGCACGATAACAGATTGTAATTCAGGATTAGCTGAGTTTGATTATTATGACCTTCAAACCTTTGAGTGGTAGACGACGAGAAAATTGTTAGGGGAAATTGGTGGATTTATGCCTGTACATGGTTATATATTAGTTGTGGATTTTAAACTCTTTAACACCTTCCGACTTTCTGACTGGTAAGGATTTACAGAGTTAAGTCAAAGTATAGCATTAACAATATGCCGCATGTATTCCCTAACTTACAGGATACAGGATCCTTAATCCTAGTCTATTCAATTCCGTAAAGTCATCCTCAAAGTCGTGAAATCCTCAAAATTGGAAATGGTTCATTGATTTTAGTAATCTTTTAGTTAGGCATGTTTTGCATTTTGAGCATCGAAAATAGAAATCGATTCTGCTAGTAAATGTTTATGAGCTGCGTGCTATATATATATTCGTATATAAAGACTTTCCTAAAATCAGGAATATGTTCACAGAAGGGTCAATATTGGTGAAACCGAAGTTTTAGTGTTAGTGGAGATTTCATGCTTTTTCATGATAAGTTAGAAATTAGCTGGTAGTAAGTAGTTGATGCTTTTTCAATTTCCATTTCTATTTTGTGTCTATTTCGCTCAATTCGAAGAATGCTTACATCCATTATTCGAAGTCATTCCTGCTTGATCTCCACTTTTAATTAAACCATTTGCGTTCATTAAAACTCGGTTGAATGCATTGAATAGCGATAATACTTTTGATTGATTTCATTGACGGTGATTTAAGCATAAATAAACGCAGGACGCAGGTACAACAAATGCAAAAGTAAATTAATCAAGTATCCCCACAAGAATCGCAGTAAACCGTGTATTAGTAAAGTTGCGTTTTTATTTGTATTCCGTACTAACAACGTCATTAAATAAAATTGGGAGACTAAATTATTAAGTCTAATGGACAGGATTATTTAAATCCCCTCTTAAGTAAAGCTTGGTTAAGAAATCGTGTACTTTTCGCTTTCAACTCTAATCTTCCAGGAACTTTTGAATCCATTATATCATCATCCCCATCTGATTCTTCAGATTGATGAGGCGTTCCTACTCTTATTAGCCTATTTGGATTTGACAAAGGCTTAATATAGTTAATGTAGTTCCTTTCAGGCACCTTCTTGAGCATACTGGCTATATCACTGTTTTGCTTCAATAGTTTCCTAAGTTTAACAATGACGATTTTCATTTGTGTTCTCATGTCCTCTTTGTGAGTTTGACCACGGCCTTTCCGCCTATCTGCATTTATATGGTCCAAAATGGCAAGCAAACCCAAACGAAGCTGTATATGTATATTGCCGACTCTGTTTAATTTTCTAATGACATCTGCTCGTCTACCTTCTGCTTCGGAAATGGACTTTTTATATTCCATCACAAAATTTCGATATCTAGAAAAACAGTATAAACATGATGGTTCAACGAAGAACTCACGAAAAATAATAAACGCCTTTGCATAATTAGAAATTACCCTTCAATTTTTGTTTGCCCAGAATAACGGAAATGATGAAGAATAAGAAGGAGCTGGCTTCTCTGTTTGGCAAAAAGATTCCGTACATCTTCCTTAGCATCCAGTTCGTCCAGCAGCCGTGACCCAATTTTAGACACAGTTTTTAATCTACAGAGTAAAATGTAACCTTGTATTGCATGTTAAGTTTTATGTTTGCGGAATTATACTGTGCTTTGCATTGGAAAAGTTTTCTAATACCTAATTGGAATATGTGTGAGATCCCGCACTCTCATTGTCTCCACGAGTGTTCTCGCCCTCGACTGATAACCTTCAACTTCAGCTCGTTTCGCTTTCATCACTTCAGGAAGTTCGACAAAGGAAATTGTTCCATCCGTCATTCCATACGCCGCAGACCCTCTTCTCGCTGTTTTAACTTTTACTGCTGGAGCATGTTGGTTTTCTTCTAGAATTTTTTCTACGGCTTTTTTCATTTTTGACATTTGAATTCTCCTTCGTTTCCGGTTTTCTGAAGATTCTTTCTCAGTGATGGTTAGACTTGCGTAAGCTTCATTTCTAAACTACAGGACAAGCAAGTCAATTGAAAATTGAGCTGACTGATGAATACAAATGGTGATACAATGGAGGATCCGCTTACATTTATAGCATCATCTAACATTGTTTCCAAACCGTTTAATTCATTCTGTAAAATTTTCAGTCCAGTTTCCATATTTTTCAAAATGGATGTATACTTCCCTTTCTCCGCTAGCAGATGGAATTTAATTTCAATATATTTTGAGTGGAGTATAAAACACGTTTCCTTTTTGACTGAAAAATCAAATATCGTGAATTATTATGGCATCAATATATTTTCCTTTTCGAAGTGTGTAACATCCCTTCCAAAGTTACCTTTTTGATTTTCAATAAGGCACTCTAATCGACTAAAATTAGCATGAGCGTCAACTTCCCAAGGAAGTGTACCTAGTATGAGCAAAATTTTGAGCGGTTTGAGAGGACATTTTTATAATGAACACATTCATGCATGCATAATTGTCAAGCTTCATTTGAATATAAAATCTTTGTCTTTATAAGGGCAGAAATGAAAACAATATGTTGTACCTGGCCGTGGCCACTTTTCAATAGTCATAATCATTTGTTCTGCCTCTTCCAATCTATTTCTTTTGTCCTTTAATTTATCTAGCAAGACATTTAGCAATTTTGCCATGTCGAATAATTTGTCGTCCAGCCATGGAATTGCAACTGCTGGTACCTTACAATTTTCCCACAGATTTGTTCTTGTACACGTTAGATGTAAATGGTCATGAAAAAAATAGACCAAGCGGTATCTGCATTACCTTAGTCGTCATCGCTAGCTGAAATTCCCTATGTGTTCGAAGGGCATTTTGAACCGCAGACTTTTCCGAGTCTATGGCATCAATAAAATTTTGTCGAAGCTCTTTTGTTTCAGTTGTAAGCTCAGCAATGTAGGAGGATGCTCCCTCATTTGACTCATTAAGATCATCTCGAAGAGCTCGGTTATATCTCTCTGTAAATTAGTACGAATATTTTTAATTGAAACGTTTTCAGGATTCATGGAAGACATAGTCGAAATGTTTATTTTCTCAAGCTTTCAGTGTTAATCTTACACCTTCGTCAGGAGCAATTTTTTATATAATGTAAATATATTAAGGATAGGAGTTTGCAGGCATCGAATAATTGTGATGTGATATGTGATTGGATAGCTTGTCAAGGCGTATAGTATTGTTTTTATAGTGACCTTTCAAAGAGATTTTAGCCCTAAGATTTTCTATTTGATCTTGTATTGGAATTGCCTCATCAGTTATTTCCTCTTGTTTTCGCTGAAATTCTGGTTTTGGAACTAGTCTGCCGTACGTGGACCGCGTTCTATGAAGCCAAGACATATTTGTACTTTTTTTAAGAGTTACGAAATTAAAAAGATGCACTGACGTCTTTAACCGGGCATACAAAATATAACAAAGGGTACAATCCAATGTTCTTGTTTAAATGAAAATCATAAACGAAAAAGATGTAAAAAGAAAATTATTTTTAGTATTTCAAAGTATATGTATATTTTTTATGATCGACATTTTTATAGTGTTTTCCAAGATTAAGCTTTTTATAAGGTATCTCGTTTCGTATAGCAATATATTGACAAAACTTCAAAAACTAGGCTTGGTATTTTTTTGCATGAACGATTGATTAGCTATTTTAATCCAGATTGATCGGTGCATTATTGTCTCTTCTCACATATTTACCGAGATTTGCAGTTAGTTAGTATCACATTTGGCTGAATTTTGCAAAAGTTGTGTACAATTTTATCTGCATCATATAAGTAAACTTGTTGGAAAAAAATTACAAGCTAGAACATTTGAATACAATTTTATCAAATTTAAACTGTGCGTGGCAAAGATGTTCCATTTGAACTGATAAGTATCGTCGCAAAAATGTGCTGAAAATTTTAAATACATTAGCCTTACATAAGTATAAAGAAGAAGAAAAAATAAAAATAGGACACAAGCGTTGTCGTCACTTATGGGATATAGATAAAACAGTAAAAGTGGCATACATGTTACTTGGATTGTTGATCTTCTGATCTGATGGCTCCTGCCCATGGCTAATATTTGATTAATAATGTTTGCAATTTTGCAAATCTTGTTTTATTCTGAGAAATAAAGCCACGAGTGACTCATTGGTTTGAGATTGAGTCATTGAGTTTGACTGAACACTGAAAATATGCAAGTGAATGCTACTGGTAATTTTTGCAATAATGGATTGTCTTTCATTGAACACTGTCAATCTGGGTTTTTAACAGAAAAATTCCTCGTTGATAATGCAGATTTGTATATGATATAATGAATTTTATCTTATTTAACCAGACAAATAGTATATCCATATTCATCTTCTGTTTACACGTGAGAAGTAGAACAAAAGGGTATTATGGGTAGAACGGAAGCGTATTTCGGAGGATTAATATTGTTAAACTAAGGAGTAGATAATAAAGTACAAGAATGACCGAAAATAAAATTATCTTTGTTTATTAAAATGATAATCAACAACATCGTCATACATAAATTGTATTCAAGCGCGTCATAAATTCCTCAATTAATGGGGTATATAAAAGGGAAAGGGCTTTCTTAAGTTGGAACAGGAGTTAAATCCGTCGCGTCACACACGTCGGTTGTTAATGTAGAGAAAATATATTTTTCAGTTAAGAAAAATATTCCAAAGTTGAAATCTGTTTTTGTAAAATGTTTTCGATTCAAAGTTCTCTCGTGGTGTTCATCATAGTCCTAATTCATGGACTACTGTACCCTGTTAATTCAAAGTTGGTGGAATCGGAACACAATGAAATTCCAGGGAGTAAGTTAATAATTTTAAAATCGTTAAATTTAAATACGAAGTTTCTTAAATTTAACGTAAGCTTCCTGATTTAAAGTTGCTCTGGAAGGATTTTTGGAAACGGAAACTTCCTTTTATACTGTAAGTGATCTTGCAGTAGATCAGGAAACAGCTAACCGAGTCTGTAAATCTAGAAGCGCGTATTTGCTTTCGATCGAAGATTCAATCGAGGATACCCTTGTGTCCGAAAACTTAAAAAAACTTGGTATGATTAAATCCTTATATTGCTTTTGTTTTTAGTAAAGTTTCTTATCAACATTCCTATTCTATACCTTTGTTTTTTTTTCTCATCACAGGACTTGATTTCATTTGGACATCGGGAGTAATCTTTTCAAATGCAACGGTTGAAGAGTTGTATATTTGGTCGAGCTCGTCAGAACCATTCCAGTATACGAATTTTTACAAAGAGATCAATAAGCGGGAGACTGGTTCCTGGAAGCAGCGTAGCGTTAGAAATAGAAGACATGCTAAGGATAATTGTACACTTTGTCCTTGCCCCACAACACTGCCCCCGTTTACGATACCACCATGCAAAGTTCCCACCTGCACCGTCACTTTACCTGATCCTCCTTGTGAAGAAACTAAACCGCCGACCTGTGAGATCGCAGACTTACCAAATTGTTCAGTGAAAAGTAGGACCTGCGCTGTAGATTGTAAGGAACCGTGTAGAATTAAAAAGCAACCAGTATGTACTGTGAAACCGTCATCAAAACCAAGATGCCACCTGGTGCAAGATTATAAAAAATGTACAACGGAAAAGCCAAATTGTACAATTATTAAGCCTGGGGCTTGTCGGGCTGTTAAAGGAAACTGTACACAGGACAATTCAGATACATGCAAGGTAAAATTAAAATAATACAAAATCATGCAATGAATTCATAAACATAACTCTTAGTTTTACGAATTATCTTTCTATTCCAGCCAGTCACCAAGCCATGTAAGCAATCCTGCACCGAGAGACCATGTGTTTCAGTGACACCTCCTTGCGTTACCACTCAGGAACCATGTACAACAACTGTGCCAATAACTTGTCCGAACGCAACAAGACCGTCATGTCAGCGACAATGTAGCAATAAATATGGTAAAATGTGTACAAAAGATGCAAAAGACTGCAACTGCCAAGAAGTATGTCATCCTGCTACCCCAATTAAGGACTGCCAACCTGCAACGACATGCCCTCCACCCTCCGTGACTTGTCCTCCTCCAGTAACGACATGTGGCCGTCCTATTGTTGATTGTTCCCCTAAAGTTTGTCAATCTCCAGTTATCATATGTCATTCACCTAAAATTCATTGTCGACCGCCTATCATCATATGCGAGCCTGCTACATTTGATTGCAAGGAGCCAGAAGTGAAATGTCCAGAACCGGAAGTTGTATGTTTAGAACCGGAGGTTGAGTGCTCTAAACCAGAAGTGGAATGCCCTCATGCTTTGGTTCACTGTGATCCAATTGTCACTACCTGTTCATCTCCTGTTGTTTCATGTGGAAACCCAGAGATGAACTGCACAGAGCCCTCCATAGTTTGTGAGCCACCAAAAACGTGTCCACTTCCTAACCCTCCCCCTACCAGTTCTTCTCCTTCGCCGGGATGTTGTGGTGACTCCTGTAATAACTCACCTGAACCTCGCAGGAAACGGGAAACTCCTATTCCTGGAGCAGAATACGTAGAAGCAACGAAGTGTGTAGCTTTACGAAAGGATTTCGGATTCAAATGGAATCCTCAGAGTTGCAATATGAAATATCGTTTCATTTGCGAAATGAAAAAGTAGGCCTACTTTTTTAATGATGCAATTATAGCAATAATATTTGATTCTTGATTCCATAATGGTACAGTCGTAAATCTACTGCCAACTGTCAACTGTATATATATACACGTTTGTCTTAATGATTGAAGAATAGTACGAACATAAACGTAGACTTGATAGTTTGATAGTAACATTTTTTCATAGGATAAGATTGAACATTTTAAGCTTTATTTGCTTGTTTATTCTATGACATTTTTTATATTTATTTGTATTGGATTTACACAGAGTAGTTTTTTTTTAACTTCATGGACATATATATGAGTTTTAAGTATTATGAATAAACTGAATAAATGAAAAAAACTTTGCTGATTTAATATATATGAATTTGTTCAAATGGTTCATCTTTGCTTTCAATAAAAAAAATTATATTCTAGCCTACAGACCCAATCCAAAAGGCATTTGAAAATTACAATTGTGAAGGATTTGAAGGAACTAACATTTGCTGTAACATTGAGATATCTCACCCACGTACTCATATATATCCAGATATAGTATCAACTTTCACGTAATAGTCCGCATCTTTTGTTAAAACAAATAGTGTTCAAAATGAAGCAGGTTTGCTTAGGCAAACAGAACTTATTGTAAATAATATATGTAGGTATAAGTTATTTTGCTATTTACTATTTACTCTTGATGATAACCCTTGGACGATAGCAGGAACCAATAACGCAATTTCCGTCAGATATGCTGCGCAAAAGTACATGGACTCAGCTTGTATTTGCTTTTGATAGCACAATTTTTATTTTTTTAAAAACTTACACCAACTTTGTGATATGAATAAGAAGATTCTTACTCATAAAATACATTAGGAAGGAGTGTAATTCAAGCTCTTGTAATCCGAAAATCTGTAATAATAATAACTTTCGAAAACATTCGTAAATTATGAATACATAAAATTTAAATAATTCATAATTTAACCATCGTTTGAATGTAAATGTCAATGATGCGAGCTGTGGTTAAAAAAATCTTTCATGTATAAACTAATCAAATAAATAACATTTTAGCCAGTTAGGGTCAATCTCCGCTTTGCTGGATGTTTTACAAATCTACATTAATTGTCTGCGTACATGGACATCATATCCTGTACACTTCCTTATTCATTACCTTCCTCATATAGATTAGTGAAAACTACATTAGCAAATATTTATTAATAAATAATAATAAATAAAATGCACTTCATTCAAAGATCAACATCAATCAATACCATATATAAAGCTCTGAACAACAAAGTTTTCCATGAGTATGGCTCTGCAACCTAAACCGATCACACATATTTAAAACAAAATATTTAATGTAATCTAAGTAAGCAAGCTCAAGCTATATTTGTGAGTGTGTCAATTTATTTGACAATATTCGAGCAATAATTAAACGACATATTTCGTAAAGTATTTTAGTCCACAAAAATGGACCAGCTTGACTTTGTAGTTACTGATGAAATAACTCAAACTTTGAGTCAACCGGTAAGAATTCCAAATTCCTGGCATTTCCCATAACTCATACAGTTCTTTTGCACAAATGACTAAACCTGTTTAATAGTTAATACTTTTCATATTTCACATTGCTAATCATTTCCAGTTGTTCGACTGCATAAAACCCCGAGAGAAAAGGAAACGCTGTTCTGCCAGTAACATATACGAGATTTTCGAGCAGCAACAACAGGACCCTCTTAGGACTATTACACCTATCATAGGACGACATTTGTCGATTGACTACTCTAACGCACATGTGGGCATTTTTGATTCCCCATCTGCGTTTTAGTGTTTAAAATTTTCGAGAAAAATGACTTCATTCCTTTTGTATGAGTTTTTTCAAATAGTTATCATCCTGCCAATCTTTAATTCATAATCTCAAGTTCATAATAATAATTCATAATTCATAATTTAAAGTTCAAATGTACATTAAATGGAGTAATTCTATAAAGTTCAAAACATCAAAATAATCAGAAGCATTTGCAAATATTTTATAAAGTAAGATTTGGATTGCCATCAATGATAAAATCTTTATAGTCAGAAAATAGAGCAAGTGCATTGCAAATGTGTAGGTGTGGTCCGTGGGGTGTGGGCTTAAAAAATGATTGATTTTTTGCCGAGAAAAGGGGAATCAATGAATCCAATGAATCATCCATCGCATCGCCTGTCCAACGTCCAAGTGCCCAGTGCCCACTGCCAATGTGAACAAAGATGATTGCAGACATGGATTTCAGTTTATCATAGAGCTACCTCAAACAGCGCCAATTTTGAATTTTTGTTACTACTATACTCCAAGCTGGAGAGGGTGTAGGGAAAACAGAGTTTTTTTTAGATAAGCATGTCATGTTGATGAGTACTTAAATTATTGAAACATGTTAATTTTATTTACAATACAAACTATACAATGTAACTTTACACACATTTGAACGATAAATTAATTAGCGGTAATTTGGTTGTAAATACAATAAAAGTCGGAACATCTCTCTGAGCAAAAATCACAATATATTCGGAACAAATAGAGCTACATAGTACTCCGTGCAAAGCGGATTCATATTTGTGTATGAAAATTATTTAGAGGTTTGCAATAAAAAAATATCTGTTGGCAGTACAGCTGTACGTCGTATCTAGTCTATTTAATATTTTGCACAGTATGATAATTAGTCTGACAGTTTATGTAGAAAGTCCAAAGCCTGCATTAAATGAAGAGATATCGGTACTCGGTCATCGGTTGTTCTTACATAGAATGAAGAATGGTAAAATAATCAGTTGGTTGTTTGGAAAGTGCTAAAATTATGCGGTTACTATTTCGGAGTAACATTATCTTGGCAGTTTTTGCGTTTCATCTGTTAAAACATATTTCTGTGGTGCGGCCATAAAAATCACTAGTGACTAGTGAATAGGTTGTAGAACACAGATACCGAAGGTAATAGTCCGAGTCGATGATAATATAAACTCTTCTATAATAGTGTCAATGTCAATTGCTGGTTACTTATTAATGGATTTAATTTTAATTTTTCCGTCTCCATCGGACATCCAACATCGAATGAACATGAAAATTTTAGTGGTCAAACAAGTCCCTGTCACCTGTCCAGTCTTTCTTGCGCAGATCGTACTCTCGTTACAGATGGAGTGGTTCTCACGCTGCGATAAACTTCGTCAGCATTTCTGCAAGCGACTTTCTCCTGTTGGTCAACACGGACTGTGACGGAGGAAACGTTACTTACCTGTAAGTGTTGGTAAGATGAATTAGTTTGCGAAAATGGAAGAAAGACTAAAGACATTAGCAACATACAATTTGGTTTTTCATATCACGTTTTGTGCCTTTGCTCGACTTTTTACTGTTGATCGTTCACAGCATTTAACTTTCAATTTTAAAACAGTTCAAAGGTTGGATTTGTTTAATTTATAGGAAGCAGCAAATTGCATTGAAAGGAGTAAAATAATGGGAGACTCGAAAACAAAGAAATCGTCGATGGAGAAAAGTGGCAGCATGCCACAACCTTCGTCGTCTACCTTGATGACCTCGAGTAGCAGCAGTACTAGTATAGCATCAACATATAGCATGGCTCCCACCTCATATCAGGACACAATTGGAAGTAATAGTTCGGCAGGTCAAGACATGTTTCGGGTCGGCATTAGACTTGAACTTCCATATAAAGAGTTAATACATGAGTTTGCTAAGTTTTCAATGGGAGAAATTAACTGCTTTGCTATTGCCCTCAAAAAGTAAGTTATTTCTTCCAACACTTGTTAATTACAATAAACAAGTGTGGAATATGAGCTTGAAAATCCTTGAGGAAAATTGAAAAATTTAAATGCTTTGTCATATTTATGTTATTTGCAGATCTGATGATCTTTTGCTACTGAGTGATCATCATTGGTCATCAGGATTGAACGAGGCTGGACATCAAACGTGGTGCATAAAAAGGGTGCCTTGGTTTGAAGACCCTTCAAAGCGAATTACAGCACTTTCATTCGATGACGAAGGCACTTTATACATTGGAAGTAAGAAAGAAATATAGTATTGAATGAGAACGATAAATTATGTATTTCAAAATTGTAAATATGCTTCAATTTATGAACCTATGTAGCTCTTGATGGACATGTTTTGGAATTAAAAGCTTTGAGGGTTTTATCGGATCAACGTGATTCAGATCTTAATACTCTGTATCGCTTACTTCATAAAGTATATGCAATGATATTTATTTATTTTTAATAGTTTTCTCTGATCTGTGTGGTGAATATAAGCCCGGACTTTGTTTATTTTTGTACAGATTGTTAAAATTCTGGTCTGGAATCAAGATAATAACAAAGTATTTTTGTGTGTTGGATCGCATGGGAATTTAGCCATCATCAGTGGTAATTCTACACCTGTCAATGTCTCATTCACCACGTCTATAATTGGAGTTGAACTATTTCAGAACAAAATGGGATTAACGTGCGCTCTGGTAACAATGACTGATGTAAAAAGATGCCGATAAAATTTGAATTATTGAGGCAACTTACATTTGTTCTGAATCTAGGTATGTCTTGGAACTGGGCATAATGTCTACACCGTGTTAGACGACTTAGATCTCCCTTCTCAACAAAATGAATCTCAGGCAAAGAAGTCTATTTTTCGAAAAGCTAAAGATAATTTCATGTCAAGACTATCGGAGGACAAGTTGAGTTTTTTTGGTAGTAAAAGATCAAAGCACGATGCGCATGGGGCCAGCTCTAATCCTCATGTAAATAATCCTAACGTCACAATTACACAAACTGGATCTGTACCACCAGCATCTGCTCTGACATCAGGTGAAACAAGCACTAAATTTACAGCTGTATCAGGTTCATCAGCTGCAGCCGTCAAATTCCAAAGTCTTGAAGAGCTTCAGTGTCGAGGCACGTTAAGAAAAGTGAAAGGTCGATCTCAGTTTGTGCGGCATGCCGTCAATAAATTGGATGTAAGGCGCAAGTTTATAGAACACTGGTCGTGAAAGAAAGCTATTCACAGCTAATATGCCCAAGTATTTAGCATTCGCGCAATGTAATTTTTAATGTTGTGGTTATAGGTCTTTGACGATGATTTTCGCCAAGTTTCCTCTGTTTTTGTACCCCCAAACATTAGTGACGTATATGTGATCAATAGACTTTATTATTGTGTTGATCAAGAAGCTGAAAGTTTACGAGTATGTTTAGTTCACAACGGTTCGGTAAGTTTGTGAAGGAAAAGATTAAAGATAAAAAGATGAGAGAACATGGCGTAATGTAAACTATCTATCGTTTTGCATCTGTAGTTAAAAGATATAGCTGTGATCCGGTTTTTACCTCGTATTTTGTCAATCGAGACAATAGGCGAGTCAGACGCCTCCTATTCTGTGTTCATTATTGCTGAAGATGGAATATATGAATTGACTTTAAGGTAAACATGTTTATACTATATAGTTTTTGGTATCCTTTGTACTTCGATGTGATACTAATTGTAAGTACTAATTGTAATGGATTAATTACTTGAATTTACAGAAAGGATCCTGTATATACTTGTGTCAATTTACTGCTAAAAGAAACAAGTGCCAGTTTAGTGGAAGCCGTTTGTAACGCTCTAAACGTTTCGAAAACTCAAGTATGTGCTACCGCCGGTGATATTAAAGCGGACGAAGGGAAATTTTCTAAAAGTATTCTGTACTACAAATTAGCTGGGGTGAGTTAGTCTAATTGAGCGATTGGATTTCAAAAGTAACTGAATTATTTTTTTAAGGAAATCTACGACAATAATTTTGAATTGATTTATATTTTGCAGCTTACATATGCGCAGATAAGTGCCAAGTTTGGTTTAAAGGGCTTGATGCCCGCAATGCTTTTCTTTTTTGAACTTGTGGATCAAGAAAAGACGAAACTTTATGGTGGGTTTCAAGATAAACAAGTGATGTCTGACCTTGCACTTTTGGGAAGAATCGAGCAGTTCTTGAGATATGGATCCAGTAGGTCGCTGTTGCCGCGAAACCCTGGGTTTTTGGTTGAGTGAGTGTTAAATTTAATATAGATACGGATCGGTTGACTTTTTAGGAAAATTATAACCAAACATTTATTATTTTATTTCCCTTTAAAAGGAAAATGATCTCGAATAACATTTGGTATTCTTCAAGACGGGCGAGTGAGTGGCTCTCGCAACCAGAACTGTTGTGGGGTCTGAAGTCATTGGCGAAGACTCGGATGTGCTATTCAGACATTTTACTTGGACTTCAAAAAATGGATGAAAGCAAATTGGTGGAATGTCTACGAAAAAATTGTATGAAATAATTATAAACAAGTCTTATACGGGGATATATTTATTGTATTTTGCATAACGGTATGCAATCAATTGCAATTTGATGATTTAAGTAATTTGGAAGCTGATGACCAGCGACTGGGTTGCCGTTTATAGTGCTCCACCTGCTACTTTTCATTGGTTTCGGGAGGTCATAAAGGGCTATGCACACATCCTGGACACTAATGTACTTGAAAGAATACTCCTTGTTCTGCTTCCTTGGAGGAGAGAATTGCAGCGAAAGATTTTTACAGAAATATCAGAGTCGGCTGAAATCATCAACTACGCTCAATCAATGGACGTCCCCAAAGTGATGTTAGATGACTACGTGGAGCTGTTTGTCTATGTTATGTTGGAAATTTTACGGCGGAGTACGTTTTAGTTATTGTTTGTGAAAGTAGAAGATTCCAAAGTGATAGTTTATATTGTGCCCTATTTCATGTATAATCTAGAATCATCTACTCTGACACTTCCAACGTTTGTATTCAAGTCAGATGCGAGGGCAGTTCAACGAATGGAAATCAGTAATCATAAAACAAACATGGTGGCAACGTTGATGCTATCTTTTACATTTCAAAAAACGCTGGCAGCGTCTACATCTCACGTTCTTTGTATTCGAAACGGGAGGATCTATGCGTGGGGGGAGAATAAATTTGGAAGACTGGGTATATCACTCGACAAAGAACGGTTTCAGTACCCCATCCCTAGCCCTGTAAATATCGCTCCTAGTTTGAAACTTCATATAGAATCTGTTAGTACTGGCAGCAATCATAGTGTGGCACTTACAACTGTTGGGGTGCGTGATTCATTTTATTGTTGTTTGATATTGGAGGGGCATTATAGAATACTAATTGCTATGCTGTTTCGTTACAGACCCTTTTAGTTTGGGGGGCTAATAACTACGGACAGCTGGGAATAGGACCAGGAACTTCATGGACCGGTAGACCCGTACCACTTAATCTGCCAGGTGTCATATTTACGTGCGTGGCTGCGGGCAGCTATCACACGGTTGCTGTGGATCACTTAAACAGAGCTTGGACTTTTGGATGGGGAATTCATGGTCAGCTAGGGTATGTTATCTATCTGGTATTCGTCAACACCTGATCATGACTTTTGTATAGCTAGTTGAAACAATAATTTTATGGAATATGTTGTAGAACTGGGAAGGTAGAAAACTGTTTTTATCCTACACCCATCGATTTGAACGTAAGTTCGCCAAGCCATCCTATAATAGTATACCATAATTATTGTTCTCTATAAATTATGTGTTGTGTAATGTAATTATTTTTTGATTAGGAAAAAATTGTCGCCGTGTCAGCAGGCCACTCTCATACAGCATTCCTCACGTGTTTTGGTCGAGTGCTTACCTCAGGCTGCAATCACTTTGGGCAACTTGGCCTTGGAATTCATGATCAGAAAGTAAAAGTTCCCAATATGGTGAATAGTTTACCTCCAGGAACTCTCATCAGGATTGTAGAATGTGGAATATCCTCAACGGTAAGGAATAAAAGTATATTTATAAGCTTTCTCTTGGAGTATAGGAAAAAGTCCCATTTATTTTGCAAGATTTCTGTTACAAAAATATTGGAGATTACGAAGAACACGATTAACAGTGAGTAATTCATTTTTATGGCATTGGTTTGAAGTAAGAGAGGAAGAAAGAGAATTTGACTCGAAACTTAGAAACAAAGTATGTATATTAAGAAGAAGAAAGGCGTCCTTGTCGGTTCTTTCTGGCTTTGTACATTTTTGAAAATAGAATATAATATAAGAAACAACATTTTGAAACCAGATAAGTTTATTATTACCCATCCTCGCCAGCTGCAGATTCCCCTTCGCCGACAACCGTTGTATCCTCAGTCTCTGGTTCTGCATCATTCTCTTTGTCTCTATACTCTCTTACTTCTTTTTTGAGTTCGTACATAACCCAGAGCTCGTAGAGCATGTAGACCACATTGACAAGATAAGTTATCACGTAGATTTTCCCATTTTGAGTGTAAATTGTTTTGGGAATGAATAGAATTATATCGATTATGATGTAAATGATGGAAATTGCAAAGCATATTTTCACCATGCCGTAACTTCTCTGTAGAAAAAGCATAACAAGATTGACCAGCTGAGTATTTTTGTGGTAAAAGTTTTAAAATTACTATAATTTCAATCCGCTTTTTTACCTTTTGGGCTCCGACAAAAAGGATTATTGCAATTATGAGTGATGTTGCGGGTCTTAGGATGAGCACAGAAAGAAAGAAAGCTTGTTTGGCTCCTGTAATATCATGTACGCATGAATTATTTTTTACTCGTTTTTTAAAAATTGGTGGTGTGCGATACCTGTGGTATGTCGTTGGGCTGCTAATTCAATATATATTAGGTAGTACTACTTGACACTTACTTCCATATGTGAGTAATCTGTCAATATCTTGATTCTCTGGTACCTCATCCAAATACTTTCTCACGAGACGGGGATGGTGCACTATGGCAAACGTGAGCAGGCCGAACATAATCAGGTACACGATTGAAGAAATCTAGAGGAAAAATGAAACTTCTCATTGACCTTTCGTGCGCTTTCGATATTGATATTACACGATAAATTGTTTCGTGCTCCAATGCAAGGTCAGTATTTGATGATGAGCATTGTTACGCAACAAAATCATAAAATCACGACATACCAGATCTAAAATAGCCAGTAACCTGGCTTCCGTTCTTGCTGTTTGTGAACACAGAAACCAACGCTCAGCCATCACTTTAGAGTTGGAATTTTGATTACTGGTGGGGCTATTTCTGTTCCCAATTGGAACGCCACCTCCACCACTGCTCGTGCTGCTGCCAATTCGGCTTAAATGTTTTGTGTTGAGGGTCTGCCACCACACGAATCAAACTTTATGTTATCTCACAAAATATTGGAAATGCCAGTCTAGTAGGAATCAGGTTATGACGTGGTAATTGATTGAGTGATGATGAAAGTAACTTTTTTATTAGATAATCTCACTTGGCAGGAATCTCATGTAGGTAGGTATGCTTATAATAAGGTAATATAATGATGAGGGAATTGATGCTATAAAAAAACTACTTTCTCTTTCTTTACCTCAGTTGAGCTCGTCATCGTAAACATGACTGAATGCTCGTTCCGTGCTTCAGGTACGTTGCGTCTAGGTAAAAAGTTGCCGTTGCGGATTATACAGGGTGAACTCCGACCAATGACGGAGAAAGTTTTTTTGAGATTTTCTGGCGTCACTTTTTCTGCAGGAGAGATGTAGTTATTTAGATCCTGTGGGCGGGGTGCTTGCATTCAATGCTCTCTCTAGGAAGTACTTTGCTTCTTTACCTACATGCACAAACCCCCATAACTCTTGAATTTTGTATTGTGTAGGAAGGAAAGGTACACCACAACACTGTAGATTGCGGATTGTAAAAAGCTCATTCACAAAATGTGTAAATGATCGAGATAACGATAATAATATTTGAGTGGAAATAGCAAGAAAATGTAGACCAATTGATATTTTTATGACGTGGTTGTGGTTTGCGGATAGGTCATGAAAAAATCCTGGTCTTGCTGTATTTTGAAGCGTGTTTTAGGAAATGAGTTGTTTAATGCATATATTTATAGAAATGGGTACGGGGACAAGACTTTGCCTAAACTTAAATATAGATCTTTTGAACAGGTCTGTTTTCTTAGGATCTCGTCTTGTATAATGACCATTTCGCTATCATGATTCGTTCAGCCAGTAGTTATTAAGAAAAGGGGCTTGTTTTCCAGCATTCTTGGTGCATGTGTTAGAACGGCAAGGGAAATGTGAAAGCGATCAGAGCTTGTTTTTGCGGTACTTGGGTGCTGGTGCTGTATGATGATCGTGCAGTGTTTAAGCTTGCTTTCTTTTGTTCTTGCAAATTAAGCATTTTTTTATATTTTGAAGGAATGAAAGTTATTGTTAGTGTACCTCTACTGCTGTATGACTGGATTATATTTCGTGTTGACTCGGAGTTGATGGTAGCGGTTACGATGAGAGTCCAAGTCCCAGGCAGTGATTTCGGTAACAACGAAAAATGAGAGTCAGACATGCCATTGTTTTATTTGTATTAGGTTTTATTTGGTTTCAAATGAAAGAATAATGTATGTAGAGAAAGTTTTTCTGCGCTACGAATTACTCTAAACCTGCATGTGAACCATTTTAAACTGAAAGGAAAAGGGGTTGTTAAGTAGATGGTAAGTGGAGAAGAACGACGTAGAAAACGAGAAAGACAAGTTAAGGATGGATTGTCGAGTTTCATTTTATAAAAAAGACGTGACTCTTTACACTTTCAGATTGTCTATGACCATGACTATGACTGGTTGTATGGGTTTTCTTGTCCCTGATATTTTAAATATGCACAGGTCTACACATCCTGAGTATAGGATGGTAGGGAAGCGAATTGCGATTTTCTTTCAGTTCTTGGTCACCACTGACTTTTCATGGTAATTGGTAATTGTAGTTTAAGTGTATAAAATGCGTATACAACCTAAAGCAGTAGATATAAAAGGTGTGTATGGGAATGTCCTGCATGTCCATGATACACAGGCAAAAAATTTTCCTTCACGACTTTGCTTTGCTCCGGGACGCTAATCAATAATTTAGAATCTAAAATGAGCGGATAATACGGGGTATAATGTCAGCGATGGGAGTATTAGAAAATGTTTCATATTGAATGCATGGAGATGAAAAGCATGCAGAATGTAGGATTAGGTTTGTACATCGTCAAACAATACATGCAAGCCACACGTCCCCTCTTCTATAATACAAACACATGAATATACCTGTTTAACTGTTTGTAAAATCTTTGAGTAAAAATTTGGCTGTCTTATAGTCCAGGCGTGGACTGCTGCTGTGACTGATGTTGACAGTAAATACAGGGAAAGGTATGAAAGTTGGCAGAAGCTTTGAGCTGTAGGGTGTGATGACTGGGGGATAGTGAACGACTGAAAGTATAAATTGACTGCATAAACTCTGTGTGTTTAGATATTGCGCCTGTTCTCGACTGGAAATTTGTTTCCAGGTTTTCGCATGTTCATAACTAACTGGAGAGAAAGAAAACCTTGAAGGATTTGGGACACAATGAGTTTCATCAGTAAAGCTGTGGCTGATTGTGGGAATAGCAGAGAAAAGGTTTACCGAAATGCGGATAGATAGCCAAGGTCGGTTTTCTGTAATGCCTAGGGTAAAGGAAGTTTTGACTCTGACTCTGAATATTATGTGCTTTCTCTCTGTTTAAAAAGTAATGTTTCCACTTGTAGGCATATCGGTATATGGTCAATGCTTTGCGAGTTAGTGTAATTATTTGATGAAACGGTCCGATTTCTTTCCTTTATCAATTAAGTTGTAAGTATTAAACATAGAACAAGACTGACATTGACATTCATTCAATATAGACGAATGCTATTAATTTAGGTTATGGAATTTTGCTGTTGGATAGCTCGTTTTAAATATTGACTTTGATTTTCGAGGTTTTTGTTTCTCTGTACTTGACCTGGATTGCTTGACTGGGAACATTCGAAAATAATTTATTCATTGTATTGTATGCTACCCACACCGATGGTAGAAATGGTTTCAGGAATTAATGTAAATCTTTTACGTTATCGAATGCATTTGAAATTGCGTCATAATGCGAGTGACGCAAGCGTATAGAATTTTATTTTTACTAATTTGCTCATTTTTGCCTGTCGCGAAAAACTCATAGCTTATTTATTCAGCTGAATTCAATTCGTAATCATAATAATTGATATAGCTCATTTGTTTCTTTGAGTGTTTTGAGAAGACACTTGTGATAGAATATGCAGGGTATTGCATTTGTCATTTTAACTAAGAATCTCCTTTCGGTGCACCTCATTAACTTATGGACGGTTTTTTGGTTGAATGAATGGTGTCGGGACGGTTTGGGTAGCTCACATGCAAGCGGTTGAATCCTTGAAAGTGAAGAAGGTTGACGATGAAACACCTTTGATGAATGCCAGTGTGACAGGGATGAATATGGTGTGGTTAGAAGTGGATGCGTTCCACCAGTCCTTCGAAGTTGTCATCCTGTCCTTCCTTTGTTTTGGGCTGGCCTATGTTTTGTCCAGAGCATCCGAGCACTTGGGTGTTGAGGATGTGTGCCCACCTCCTGCGCCACCTTGCCCTTCAATCGTGTACACGGTATCATGTTCGGGTGTAGGGCTTTCAATCACGAATGCGGGATTAGGCCCGTCATCTATACCTTTTGCAAAAACTGTAGAACCTGAATGGAGGTCTCGGATGAGACCCATCACGATCCAGAGCTCATACCACTTGTACGAATAGACCATGATGGTGGTTGTCGCGATGAGCACCCGTCTTTTCATGCTCCATATGGCAAGTACCACCATGAAAAGTCCTAAGAGCACTTCGAGCAGTGTGATTCCAAACCACACTTTTAAGAGTCCTTGCTTCTCCTGCAGTTTTTATTCAGAAAGGCAATCAGAGAAGAAAAACCGTGCATAAATTTCCTCATATTTTGTATATTAAAATGAGCCAGATACCTTTTCCGTCGCGAATAGGAGTGTGCCACCTGGAAAAGAAAGACAGAACTGTCAAATATTGATTTTAAACTTTTGATTTGATTATAACTTTTATAATTATTTACCGAGTGCCACATTCCAACCACACCATACCAGCAGACCAGCTACGAAGAAATTCTGTTGCTGATCTATTATAAAAACAAAGAGATAAACAAGCTCTTAACGTTTTACCGTCCGAAATTTTTGAGTATTAAATATTTTCGGCGACCTTCCAAATCTATTAAAAAATTGAAATCTCGTAACGTTGAGTTATCATGAATGGTGGTGTTTTTAAATGTCTCTGGTCTGTTCTTGAGCAGCTCACAGAACCACGTTGAATAGATGAGAAAAATCAAGGAGCAAAACTGAAATATTAGTTATCACATTAATTTAAAATATTTTCTGTTCATGCAAGTTTATGATCAATCTAATTTTGGCGTACAGCTTCCACTTACAATATCAAACGATGCTAAAATTTTAGACTCTGCTTTTGTTGTACTTGAGCAACAGTAAATTTTAGCTTCTACATCCTCCGACGCTGTTGCAGCCATATTGCAGATGTATTAGAAGTAGGAGCACTTAAATATTCTGCAATTTCACTAAACCACCCAGAAAAACTGCTGTTAAAATTGTAATTTTCACTACTTTCACAAAAGTATGTCTGCTTGCCAAATCATATTTGATCCGTATGAAAATGCCAAGACTCAACAATACCAAGCTTGCTTTCCGTCGTCTCCGGTGCAAATAGGGAAAATTGGACCAGTTTGTTGTAGCCCTGAATATTTTTGTCGATTATAACAATGTTTTACCTTTCATAGAAGACATATACGCTCATTTGGTTCTTTCTCTGACTCTGTGACCGATTTAACAAATCTCAGAACTTGAAGCGTGCAAAGCGAAAGAAATAAAAAGTATTTACTTTCCTGTTACATTCTGGTACGTACGTTTAGCATGGTGCATAACATTAGAATCGAATTGGGGGGAAGTAAAAGGCAAAAATTGTAGGGTCTCTGCAGAAGTTCCTTGTTGTCCAATATACTGCATCATGCCATTCCGTATGCCGTATGTGCTACACCAAACGAGATTTTGGTGAGATTATATAGTACACTCTGATGAACAATGGGATATTAGGAAGTATTGAAGTATATACAAATACGTACCGTTTAGTCCTAATGTATCTATCCAGGTATTAAATAATACTTGGCATTCTTTGTGTATTCCCGAGAAAAATATCAGAAAATATGAAATGGCATTACCTATTTTGTGAAAGATCTAGACTCAGATTAGCAAATAATAGTCCTTCTCCTTATTGTATAGTGACGGGACGGAACGGGTATATGCAGCGAAACGATATTTAGCATGGCAAGGAGAATGTTGGTGTATGCAGTGCCCAAGAGTGTGAAACTGGATTTCATTTCACGGTATATTTACCATATCTAAGCTTTCGTGATGACTATTGGACTGCATATAGGTTTGGCATGGGGTCAAAGAATTGTTGCAGTAACTCTGTCACTTTGTATGTATGTCAGGATGATGATGACGTGAGTAGCAAAGTTTGCTCTGATCCAGAGTTATGAAGGATCAGAGAAAGTTTCCTGGTTGGTTTTGCTATTTCTTTGGTGTTCAATCAACCCATTGCATTGGTTGGTCTATATTTGCTCTACTGCTGTTGATGATAAGGTACTGGGTTTGTGACGTTTAAACTGGGTATACAGCCATATTGTTATATTTTTTGGATGACTTTTATTGATGAGGAGGAAGGGGAAAGGTTAGCTTGGTGATATGTGTATGAATAGTTTATTTCAAATCATGTCGCGATATACTACATGTCGTGTAGTGGAATAAATTGGAGACCGGAAAATGGCATGAACAACGAGGTGACCACTTGTCACGCTATTTCCTTCTAATAAAATACCTTTACTTTTTAATGCCAGCTACTGCAAAGTGTTCTTCTCAAATGCATATCGCATGTTTTATATTTTATTTATCTGGTAATATTGCTCTTGTAGTCGTATAGTGAAATTACGTATTAAAAATGGTGTAAATGTATATATCAACGGAGATTTAAGATATACATGTAAAAAAATACTGCATTATGATAATTTTTCAAGGGCATGTGAAAATTAGTACATGTTTCTGCAGATCTATAATGCAAAAATAAGGTTGGGGATTCCAAAGCCGGCTTTTCTTATCCCATGAAGGCTGGTCATTTCACCCCCCAGACAGATACCAAGAAACAATGTTTGGAAAATCTGATGGAAAATAATTTTATTGAATCCGTAACAATCAATTTATGTATCATTTCTAATTTCATTTCAGGTAATGGTAAGCACCAAGAACCGCTTGTTCTACTGCGGTCTCAATCCTGCCTCTCTCAAGTCTTTGCTGAATAGCAGTCGCCGAAAAGATAAAAATCAAAAGCCAAATACTGATGAGACGATGGACGAAGAACGAGACTTCATCGAACCAACCATGATTGACACTTCCCATATGGCTGGAGATATTGCCAAAGTAAATGAATTTAACTTTGCAATAGTGAAAGATGTTTATTTGAGTATTGCTTCCCGTATTATATTATAATTAATAATTAATAATGTTTGTATTGATACAGGTTAATTGTTCATCCACCCATTTCGCTGTAATGTCATCTCTTGGGTATGTATACACGTGGGGAGCTGGGAAAAGTGGACAGTTGGTTAGACCAGATGATGATAGCAAATCATTGGAGCTTATCGATTCCTCTGATGATAAAGTAATGATTGCTACAGATATTTGCTGCGCTGGAGACTGTACTTTTGTGGTAGAAAAAGAGAGCGGACATTTGTTTGGTTGTGGATTCAACTCTTGTGGACAAGTATGTAGTTTTGGTATTGAGCCTTGTGATATGTGATTATGATATTAGGAGATGCGGTGATAAAATTTCGGTTTTAATTTTATTGTTTCTCGAATAAAGCTTGGAAAGATGGATAGTGATGAAGAGCAGGCGGTGATGATGATCCGGACAAAAAAGCGCGTTGTGAAAGTGAGGCAGCCATCAAATATATATTTTAAATTAAGAGAGATCCCTGGTTTGCCTAAACAACATTCATGGGAAGCAGAAAATTCTGTGCTGAGTACTCATAAAGTAGCCCCACCTACTGCGGGTGTGAATCAAGAACTGTTAGAATGGGTCATAAAGGCATTCCGTAGAAACTATGACGCTTCTAAAATGATTCAAAGTGTAAGCATATTGAAGTAACCGAATATTTAATTCGCATTGTTTTTAATTTCCGTATTTCAGTTTCATTTTAGTGTGATTTCCTTTCAGTGTTTAAAAGCAGAAAATTTCGCTGCAGCTTCAATTCTGGAAACAATGGCCGAAAACCACGAGCAAGCCTTGCAGCACAATCTAGCTGGAGCTGGGCAAAATAAGATTGGCTCTATGGAAGCGATAAATAAGTACTTGGGCAGCCTTGAATTAACCAAACGTCCACATTTGGAGCAGGTAAAAGACGTTACCATGTTTAAAATGGCATTTAGACCTTCCTTCTCATTGTTTGATTACTTTTTGAAGACAATCTCACTGATTCTCAAGTATTCAATATATATATTTTTGTATGATTTTGTACTAAAGGCTTGCCGATTTCTCACTATTGTTATCACACATTGGTCCAAGTATCAACTGTCAGGTTGTAATTTAGAAGAGATTCTAGATTCACATAGACAAGTTCCTAGTTGGGGTCCATGTCTTTGCAGTGCTCTCAAGGAAGTTATTGCTTCTGCTGATGAAAGGTGTGGTTTAGTGATTTTCTCATGCATTCAACTTCATTCCCACAAATCTGCTTTCGCTTTCATTCACTGTTACTAGAGTTGATGTTTGCTTCTGCGGATTCTCGAATTCTGCTTTCTCCAAATTGCTTGCCAGCGACTGTTGGAAAATGATTTAGGTTCTGGTTCACTTACGTATTCCGTAAATTTATTTGTAGTGCGGTGTGGATTGCAGCGAATCTTACTCCAGTATTCATCCTAAAATGTATAAATGACAGTACACGATGGAACATTGAGGAGGAACGGGAAGTAATAGTAATAAATTCTTCCATAACGTCTAGTTCTTCCGGAGGAGTTCACTCTGCTGGTAGTAATGGAGGCTCTAGTACTACTTCAACTGGCAAAAGATTTGGAGATGACTCGTCGTCGTCTTCCTCGCTAAATGTTTTAAATGGGAATGTATCGTTTGGTAGTTTGTGTCAGTCATCAGTATCCAAATAGTTGCTACATTATTTATTACAAACCCCTATTGCTACGGATTTATAAAGAAAAAAAGGATATCCTAATAATTTTAGCCTATTTTATACGTACAGCTATGTGTAGTGTAGTGTTGTAATGTGTAGCTTTATTAGTTCAATCTAACTCAATAATATACTTGTCAAACGTAGAGACTGCTGGATACGTTTTATACTGTTTACAAGATATATTGAAAACAAAAAAGGAAGGTACATTAATTCAAGAATTTTAATCTTTAATATGTTCTTACCAACCAATACTTTGCAAGACTACCTAATACGTAATATTTACTTTGAAATGTGTTCAGTGACATTCAGTTTTGTGCAATTTAGTTTTACATACAAATGATTAGTACATATTGTACAAAAACAAAGACGGCTTGTGGAATTTCTTTAGAGCTGGGTATTTCTTCTGGTCAATGCATCACAGTATGTTATCTCTAGCAATTCTCTTAAAAATGAGTCTGTTTTGTTAAGATGTAAAAGACATTACTTTGTATATTAACCGCTAGTCATAATTTATGTTGAAATTTTCTCCACAAATATGTACCAAAAATTTAGAACCTGTACCGAGACCAGGCTTAAAGTTTTTATTTCTTTTAAAAAGTTTACTTCGCAGCCACACGTATCGCTTGTACATTTTAATCACAGAAGACTTTTATCGCTCGAATCTCGTTCCTAAAGTCTTATCTATCAAATTAGGAGGAAAAAAATTATGGTCTTAATATGGTGCGATTAGTAAATTATAGTAAAACTTCGCAAAATACTTAATATATACATATTACACGCGGATCAAACGCACGCAAAAACAACTTATAACATTTGTATCTAGCAAAGGTAGTTAAGTTAGATTTGTAAATATGGTAGTTGATGGGAAGTGTAGTATTTAGTATTTAGGCCATGAATAATGTTTGAGGATTGTAATCGAATTTCGAGTTTGAAGAAAGTTCTTAAAACAAAATAATTATTCTGTTTGGATATTTTTTGTAAATGCAACAAAAATGTCTTAAGAAGCTTAATGGAATTAGCCTTATAAAAGTGGATTTGTATCTTTCTGAATATTAAACTTTTTTGAGTGATGCTATAATCACAGGAAAGTAATGTATATTTGTGCTATGTACCAAACTGAACTGTATTAGTGTAGTATCGGAGCTGGGGATCATACAATTTTACAACGTTGTGTTCCTTGCACCTACCTCGGTCGTATTTCTTGCCTGTTGTCGGAAGTGTCAACACTATCTACTATCTTTTTTAAAAAGAAAAAACTTGAAATGTTAATGAGGGAAACTTGCAGAGTGTATTATTAGTTTAATGATTCTGTATAGTTGATAGTCGAAGAGGGTTGTCGGTTGTGTTTTGTGTTGTGCTCCGATATACTGTTTCCGTTAAATTACAATGACATAGCTTGTTTAATGTTATATTATTTTCGTCGTTTAATACTCGTCCTCGCGCTAACACTTGTGAAAATATTTGTGTCATAACTTATTTGTAAATTGTAAAACTCCTTTTATTTACTTAAGTAGGGATTTTCAGTCTTAAATGAAGAGTTATTGTGGATCAAACCCATTTATTTAAGCAACCCCAGCCAAAATGATTGCATTTGTAATTGCAGTTGTGAAGGGATTGTACTTTATCGCGACGTTTTAAAGCCTACATCAATCCACTATTTGTATTCTTTTTTCAAACTTTTGCGCAATGCAAGGTAAATGCACAATGTAATTGGAGTATTAAAAATATGTGCATGCACAGAGTTTCAGGATATATATTCGATTTTACTCATTTTAATTTGCATCGTAGAGATGATAACATCATACGTAAAGTTTGAGTATTTTCAAGATTTTATCTCGAGCTTCTTCTTACATAACTTCCTTACAACACTGATTTCCAAACTCTACCTGTCCGTAAACGGAAGTAATGGTAGTAATGTTGGAGTTTTATCTTGTAGTAATTTCATATCAGTTGGGAAAGTTATTGCAGGTGAGTCATGCAAGAGAAAGGAAGTGCAGCTACTATCGGTTTTCTCTGAATTTGTGGTGTGAATAATTGGGACGGGAATAGATAGTGGAACTAGTTGTAACTGAGGTAGTCCCTCTCGCAGGTCCAATTGCTGGTCTGGTTGGAGTAACGGGTTCATAGAGAGATCTGGATGTAGTAAAGGATTCCTTTTGAGATGGAATGGTTTCTTGTTCTTTCCATCGGACAGTTTTGCTTGGGGTCGGTTTTGCAAGGTTGCCGTCACCGTGCTGGGAGGGTTTTTTAAGAAGTCCTCTTGCTGGTTGTTTGGAGCTTGGGGCTGCTGATTGCTGGCTACTGGATTGCTGTTGTTGTTGCGATTGTTGGTGCTGCGTGGGTTTTTTGAGGAAGTGCGAGTTGGTGTTATTGGTCGAAGTATGAGACCCGTGACTGGGGAGTCTACTGAACTAGTTTAAAGGTAAGGAAGTGTTTTGGTGATAGGTAGAACATATTTGAAGGGGTTATTAGCAAGGATAGCTAGTACAATTAGTTTACTTGGAAGAAGCATTAATTGGATTTTGATTATCGTCAACATCGGTGGAAGCAGGAGCAGGTACAAAAGGAAGTTCCTTTTGTATTAGGTATTCACGGATTAAAAGGTCATCGCCTGTTATTAAAGTCTCAGTTTGATTATTCGTCCAACTTTCTGGGAGCTCCAACTCGGTTTCAACTTCATCTGGGTCCGGCTGTAGTGGCATAAAAGGATCACCTTTAGGATATGTAAAAAAAATGTATGGCTTTTTACTGGAATTCTCTTACATTGTCAGTGTCGTCGTAATCAGTCTCTCCGGATGCTGTCAGCCGATCCACATTTTCCTTTTCGTATAGTTGTGACAAGAGATGTCTCAAATGAGTGGCGATTTCACCAGACTACACAAAAAATAAAAAGCGTTTTCAAAAATGACAGAAACTTATTTTAATATTGCAGTGCAATAGATTCAAACCTGCTGTTCAACCATTGGTCCCAGCTTTTTGTCTAGATTCATTGTCTTGGCCTTCTCAAACATTTCAGGGTTCCTTAGTAAACTAAATAGCGTACTTAGGACGTATGGTGTGAACTAATTCATAATAACAAAAAAAATCTTTGTTAAGCAAACGAACATGGCATATGTATAGGTATGCATGAATGTGACATCATTGCATTTCACCTCAAACGACGATTTACTAGTGAGCATCATAATGATACAATGTAGGAACTCAAAATCCACAGACATACACGACTTCATTGATTCATCATGAAGACACAAGTTCATAAGAAGTGCCCACGCGTATTCCATTAAATACTTGTTAAATGAATCTCCATAAAAATTGCTACTACTACTAGCAGTAGTTTCATTTTCTACAGTGGTCAGCTTCTCATTCCCTTCCAATGCCACTGAAGACGACGATGCACCACTATTTCTCCAGTCATTAGCCATTTGTTGCACTTCATCTCGAATAATATCCCGATCCAATTCTAATTTGATGTACCTCACTAACCAGGGAATAACATTTTGATCAATCATCGTTCTTCGCATGGATTTCCGAAGGCTAAGCTTCTGTAGCGTGGCGATCACCATGTGGCAAATGAAAGATTCCGTTTGACTTTTGAATGTCGACAAAGACTTTATCAGAATGTCAATCACGTAGTCGGATGATGTAAGGTAGGTTCTACCTGCCCAAGTCGAGGCGAAAGCATTAATCAGTCTTGCTAATGACTAAAAGAGAGAAGAAATAATTTAAGAAGAAAATTTAAGCCCTTGAATCATATCATAATGTTATTAGATTATGCTGCTAACAAACCTCCTTTTGGTAGGTAGGGTTTGGTGAAAGTAGACATGAAAAAAGTTTATGGCGCAGTTCCTGCTTGCTACTCTTGATCCCCAAGATATCCTTACTTACAAATGATTCAACAACATGATTTCTACATTCAGGTGTTGTTTTTGTCAACATCCAGCGTAGAGCTTGCATCAGACATAATTTTTCAGTTAGGGAGATTTTTTCCGACATGAGAGTATCCCTAATTTTTTCAAAGTTCAAAGCCTCCGGTCCCATGTCTAGAATCCCCAAAAACATTATACTAACATCAGAATCTGCAGGTTGGTCAAAAAAGGTTGAGGTTGTGGCAACTTTCTTGAAATGCACTAGATCCGGTTTATTCGTCTAAAAAATGCAAGGGTTGTAATAATCATGGCGAAATCCTAAAATTCCCACACCAAGGCGAAAAACTTACAGTGGAATCCGGATTAGTGAAAATTTCAGGGAAAATTAGGAAACATTGGTGCATCACTAAATCCAGCCGAACTGTATTGTCTTTTTCTACCACTGATTTTTCCAAAGCTACAAGTAGCTCGCTACAGACTTCTGCAAATAATAATTTTCACAAGGATAAAACATAGTTTATATTGCTATGTATCATCTATAGATGTATTATAAAATTCTTACTGAGAAGTTTTCCATAGCTTTCTCTCAATCCTCGGATAGCTTTCCTTGTCTTGCGGTGTATTCCCATCAGCTGAAAAAATCTATCTTGATGGTAGACCACAGCCGACTCTGTCTTTTTTATGACAGTGGGGTCACTCTTGGCTGGATTATTTGCTCCTTTTGAATTTGGAATAGCTTTTTTCGCAGGGGATGTTGGTGTAGTTTTAGTGAGGTGTGTGCTTGAAATAAGGTGAGCACTATGTAATCTCGAATTCTTCACAACTGATGCAAGTTTACAGTGAGCTGTAATATTTTCCTGGAGTAATTCAAAATATTTGTTGACAGTGGTCTCCAACTGCGCTCTTAGTTTAGTTGTCCATGATTCCTTTGGGTTTACAATTTAAATTTAAAACCTTTAGCCTAGCTTGCCATGAAAAGTTTGCAACTAAAAGTTGTAACATACATGGAATAAATCCTTGAAAATCGGATGGGGTCTAGGATCAGGAACAAATGGAAGTGCAAATAAAGGTAATATTGTGGCATCTGATGATAAACTTGCAGAATGTTCTTCAAAAAATGCTTTCAGAGCTTGCATTGCTTGGCTCTGCTTTGCTTCCGATTGTTTATGAGCTTTTGGCCATATGGCGAAATGAACTCTGAGATAAACTTCCAACTTTTTCATATCTTCACTAGTAACTTGAATGTGGGTTTGGAATAGCTTCCACAACTGTAAATGTGGAAAGATTAGTTTGGAATGAGTAAATGCAACATAATGTTGATGTACTACATCAAAGTATCAAACGGATGTTTCATTCTCACCTTGAGAAATATCTCAAGCTCCCCTTCATCAAAACTTTTAAGTAATAGCTCTCCGTCATAATGTGTGAATGTCGCTTTCACTTCCCTTGTTCCAGAGACTAACCTTCGACAAGGTAAGTTTTTTGTGTGACATTCTTTTGAAAATGTCTGCAGTGCTTGTTCCAAACCATTTACTTCCAGATACTGAAAGTATGAAATATTAGGAACGTGAATATTATCGTATCGGTAATGCAATTATTGTATTACAAAGATTACAGACCTTAAAATAGATTCACATACTTACTTCAAAAATTAGATTGTTGAGCTCCGAATAGATCTCCTTGTTTTTGCATGGTATTGGTTCTATGTAACTTTTAGTTTGGGAATCCATTCTTCTTAACCCGCATTAAACTTTTTAGTATGAGTTTGGGTTCACATGAAGTCTATAATTTTGACGATGCTTACAACTAACTTTGAAAATTTTCGTACTATACATATATATCTGAAAGTTTTTAATTAACAAACGGTACAAATTTAACGAATACCACAATATGTAAAGTTTTATGAATTAGCAATTTTTTAAAGCTTTGATAAGATATACAAAGCTTTGTCTCTATACAGATAGCAGTAAATACAGTTCTGTTATATTTCTCCAATCACCATATCGACTTTTACTGTTACCTCTCTCCTCTCCGGTGGTAGCTGTCAAATGAAATCCAGCTAAAAAGTCTTTCATTTTAGCCAGCCCGTTTGATTCTGGTTATGTCATTGTCGGATATACAAAAAGCATTCTCGTAAGCTTTCCATACTTTAGGACATTCGTGAGCTGAGCACAAGTGTAGCGTGTAGCTTTTTCAGACTCCAAGACCAATTTCATTCAAGTTAGCAATGTATATAGTATACCATTGAAAGTTGACCATTGTCCAGTTTTCAGAGTTGACCGGCAGTGGATATATGTTTGTGGTACATATTTTCTGCATGTGAATTATTTTTGTGTATGGGTGAAAGTATTGATTTGGTTTTGTGCTAACTCATAGCTCATTCTGAGAAATAGAGAAAGAGAATGCGAATGTCATGCTTCACTGAGATGCTTCCGGTTGTACGTAAAAAGCTGTTGTAGTTTGTAAGAATGTGCGACACAATTAGGTATTAATTAAAAGTGTAATAATGACCACGACCGATGGCAGTGCATCATGGCGACTATCGTGTCTGGTACGAAGGCAATTCCTTAAAATTTTGTGCTGGTAAAAGATTGATGACATGCTAGATAAAATGTTTCAGTTTTGTTTGCATGTAAGATAAGTACAATGACATCCACTTAGGTTTTTTATGCAGCTTTAATTCAGGCTATTGACCTTATCAGTTGCCTAAGAGTTTCGTGTCGCATGTGGGTGAGGGTGTGCTTACGCCAAGGAATGGAAAATCAATGTGAAAATAAATATTAGATAGCATTCACCACCCAGCTATTTTAATCCAAATGAAACAAAGCAAGATGGGAAGATAGGAACTGCAGTGTTGAAGAAAAATCGTTCTTGTCTAAGTCTACTAGAGTGCCACCAAATTACATGTCTTTGATTAGGTCTATACCCAGAATTTATATTCATCGAATATAAACGGAGATATATGCGTGATAGATGTTGTGCACGCAATAAAATGTGTTACTAAAATCAAACAAAACTATTACAGACCATTGGTATTAGACCATGAGCCTAGTTCCAAAGAGAATGAAAGGAATTTTATTAAAATGTATAATTGGTAATAATATGCCACCTCTACATGCAACTAATAGATTATATCGCAAAAATCAAAAGGGTAAGAAGAACAGAAGTGTTCGGAAAATGATGATTATATTTAAATGTTGACAACCGAGTTTAGGTATAAAATATTGTTTTGTATGTCTAAATATATCAGGTTTAACTTATCACATTCATATGTCGTNTGTTGACAACCGAGTTTAGGTATAAAATATTGTTTTGTATGTCTAAATATATCAGGTTTAACTTATCACATTCATATGTCGTCAATTTTTTACGTTATGATTGGAACAATTTACAACGACTAAAAAATTGAACTTTTTATAATGATAGAAATGATTATAATCTGTTTTTTTGTTTTGCCATAAATTAACGTACATGGTATACACACATATATATTAGGTAAAATAACAACATTGTAAATGACTTATGTAAAATGACTATCTCTTCGATGCTTGAAAATAGGATATTGTAAGACAAAACAGCTACATGTCTTTGCTGGTTCTAGTTATTAGTCAAATTGTTAGTACATTTGTATTAGTATTCTAGAGGAGGAACTGGCGTTGAATGATTTGCAAACTGCATGCTGATTGTAAAATAACATTAAAATGAACACAGACCGTAAGCCGGTCTAATATAAAACAGGATTCATTAGAAATACAATTATAAAATATTAATCTATGCAACGCAACGACTGGTGTTCATGATATTACTTACGTTCTTCCAATGTCTGCATTATCCCATTCGAGATCATCCGTTTGTGGCTCAGTGGAGGGCGCCAGTCCATTTGTTCCACGGGACTGGGTGTTTTTGGCACAGTGTAGCTCTGGAATTGCTTGTATTCTTTCTACCATTCTCCTCGCTTTTGTATTTGGTCTGGGATTAACGCGTGTATACGTTGGGAGAGAACTTCCACTTCCGAAAATATTGTATTGTCTAACCCATTCTGGAAGCATGCCCATTTGGTTCAAAATAATCACCGTACAGAAGGAGAAAAGCAAAATTCCAAAAATGACAATTCCAAAGATTCCAGCCACTGTCGCTGACGGGGAAAAGCACAACATCTCTTCTGGATTAACGGCTACCACTGGCACTCCAGCAAAAATATGTGGTTCAAAGCAGCTAAAAATTAATATAAAACGTAGGATGAAGCTACTATATGCATTTAAAAGTTTGTGAGACTGGTTTTCATAAAGTTACCTGAAGTAACTATCTCCAAAAATTGCAGCGTCTGTTGGCTTATGTCTGAAAAAGTCAGATACCCATTGCAAATTACAGTCACAAACCCAACTGTTTCGGTGAAGCTCCAAAATATCAATATCCTTCCAGGGTAGAAGGGAATATTCGATAAACCGTAAATCATTATCTCCCATACGAACAATCCTAGGGTGACAATCTTCCGACTCATTAGGTGAACCTCCCTTTTGTGATTGTGATAAAAATATATCAGGAAAATAGACTTGTTAGTTAAATGTAAGTTTCATGTTCTGGTGCAGTTGTTACAAAGTAATTACGAGCCAGAGTAAACATCTGCTAATGTTTATTTATTCTTACGTGAAAGGCCGTTGGATCAATAAACGTCAGATAGTAATTCATTTGGCACGACAGCTCATTCAAATTGACTAGTCCAGCAAAAGCCTAAAAACAGCATTATTTTGTCAAGTAAAATGTATTATTGCATTTGGGGAATTTTCCAAAAAGGAAAGGAAGCAACAATAATTATATAACTTACATGCTCTTCAATTTTCTCAAGTTCCCTCATCTTATCCAATGTCAATGTTTGCAACTTCCTCATGCCCATAAACTGGAATGGAATTATGGTTTTGAATAAATTACCCGATAAGTCCAGCTCAATTAGTTCCCCCAATTGTTCAAAAACCCCACTTTCTATAAACGTAATTATATTGTTCCTCAAGTTAAGACTTTTCAAATGTCTCGTTCCGTTGATAAGATATGCGGGGAAATCCGGTAAACTAGAATTGCTAATATCCAGAACTTCCAGTTTTTCCAGATTACTTAGGGAGAGAATATACTCATCCGAGAGGTATAACTCTTTCCCGAGTAGGTTTGAACCGAGGTTTAGCACTCTTAACATTTTCAGCTGCTCAAATGTAGTAGGCTCGAGAAAAATAAGCTCGTTTGAGCTCAAATCGAGTTCCACTAGTCGGGAAAGACCACTTAACGACAGACTGGTTAAATTTCTTAGTTTATTTCTGCTCAAGTCCAACTTGAGCAGTCTTGGACAGTTGACTCCTTCAAATGTGTGAATTTCGTTGTTTCCCAGTAGAATAATTTCCACAGCTTCGCAATTCCCAAATGTTTGATTGTCCACTTGTGAAAAGTGGTTTTTGGAGAAGTCGAGAATTCGCAAATGCCGAGAAATGTTAAGTCCTGGAGGCAACATACGTGTGTCATTGTACTCAATCCATTGGTTGGAGCAGTCTGCTTCCAACATGATGTCAACATTTCCGATTCGTTTGCAAGAGCAGCCGAGATGCTGGCCCACGTTGTCATTGTCGGTTTCACAGAGTGAACCCAACGCTTCAGTGGAATTCCACCAACTTGTTTCTTCCCCCGAGGAACATAGCAGAAAGGCTTGAAATATTAATATACTCGCAGATAACTGTACCGTAAGTTGAAAAGGACGCATCATGATGATTATTCTTGGAGCACCGGCGCAGTAGAACACTAGATGATGACTAACCTGCAAAAATGAGAACACGTCTGTTTGTATATTTAGTGAGCATGGAAGTATTCATGGTTTTGTTTTTAGCGATAAGTAACCCTCTTCTTATGTCAGTATTATAAATGCAACAATGGGAAACCTCTCGGAAGGTGTGCATTTGCGTCTGCCGTTTTCATGCTTAATTCAAGGTCAGATGGTATTCGTTACAGATTACTTGTTTTTTATTGCTTCATCGTGTAATATAATACAAGGGGAGGGAGATGAGAAGGGAATATTGTTCGTGTATTGTTGGTAATATGACTAATCCCTAGCTCATTCATGCAGCAGTGCGCACGGAAGGAAGGAATAACAAACTTTGTCAGCCACATGGCGTTCGTGGTTATAGCTTAGCTTAGGTATGTACAGAACACCTTGTTTTGCAATGTCGATGGGGGGAAACAGGTTGCTTCTGTACTTGTTCTTCATTGTTGATATTATGTTGGAAAATAGGACTAATGTGAATTTTGCGAAAAAAAGATGTTGTGGCTGGTAGCCAACTGACAACAACTGACGGATTTCGTTTGCCGCTTGTGTATTGTGCTAGGTAGGGTTTTTTGCCTTTTCTAATATCTTTTCTTGTAAGACTTCCGTAGAGCAGCTCGTTTCCTGAAGGTGTAGTAATGTGCTACTCACATTGGCTACAATAATAATTCTTAAAAACTGTCATACTTGGGATTAGCCAAAGCTTGAGTAAGACTAATGAGTATAAGCACAGTTCCTCCACTACTGTATCACCTCAATTTCTTTCAACTGACAAACAATATGCTAATATTGCTAATGCTACCTCGTAATTGCTGTGTCATTTTGCTCGAGTACTAGGTAATGACATTGAAATAGGATATGTTGACAGATGCGCATTTTAATGAGGAACAACAGAAAAGAAGTAAAAAAAACTTGCGTATTTTTGTAGCGGACTTGGAATCAACTTCTTTACTAATTTTTTTTTAAATATGATTATTTTTTGTTAGTATTTCGTTACTATTACCTTCCTCAATGTGATTTTTTCAAAGGCTTCTCACAAATAAAAAGTGCGAACTATCAAATAATTTTAAATAGGCTACATTGATAGTGCTCCTTCAAAATACACTTGTCAAGAATTACGGGTTCTATCGAAGGTTGCACATTCCAAACTGATATCAACTAATTGACTTGACGGTGGCATAGTGGCATGGCACAGGAAGGATGTAGAACCTGGAACACATACTATACGTGAGGGTAAACGCATAACAGTAATGATGATATACATAAGGTTTCTACTTTAAATCTATGTGCATATAGGTCGGTAGCACACCTAAGAATAGGTGATGCGTTTGCGTTCGCATACATAAAACGTCAATTAGCTAATACTCCTGCACTGACTGGACGGACTGTAATTTGTTGTGAATAACCGCAGCCAGTGTGATTTTATGTTTACTGCTGCTCATTTGGGCATACTGATTGTGAGTAAGTAGTTGACTCATGCTCTCGTTCCGTCACCTCTGTTTTGCATTATATATTGAACTGTGTGTGTGACGCCTCATGCCTAATTTCATTTTGTCCGAAAGACGAGTCATGCCAAAAGCATGTTGTCAAACCACATAATAACTACTACGCTTATTATTTGCAATTCCGTGTACATGTTGGGTAGCTAATGGACAGGTGTGTGCACAACAGAGCTGAGCTGATTGTTCACGCATGCATGTTAAAGATAAAGAAAGAATAAGCTTATAACTAACTTTCTGTCTCTGCCTGATTTGGATTTTGGATTGAACTTACTTTGTGATGTCGTGATGTGCAAACACGTTGTTTACCTCACCACCCACCCACTACTCAGGCCACCCCTTGTAATTGTAAATGAGCTAGGGCTAAGAAAGCCTTTTGGGGTACATATTGTTTACACGAGCATTTTATTACTGAAATGATATAACTCATATAGATATAATAAATATACGTAACCGATCTGGTATTCAAAACAGATCTGGTATAATATCTTTATCTAGGATATGTTATTTGTGCGTACAAAAGTCGAACCGGGGACAGAACGTGAGTGAGCTCGGTATCAAAAACAACGGCTACTTTTGTGTGTGACAGGGACAACCATGGTTAATAGTGTGGAACATGATGCACATTGCACTTTAAAACTTTGAATAGCATATGGGCATTGACAAGGACGTAGAAAGTGGGGGGATTAATCCCCCCCAGGATTTACGAAGGGGGCGACGATCCCCCCCAGAAATCTTAGCAATTTAAAGAATTTCTGCACAATATTAATTTCATGGTTAGATTTTTTCATTGTGAAACTAGTATGCAGTAGCTAAATGATATTCTAGTTGTAATAATTGAAAGGTTTTTATGGGCGTCAATAATTGTAAATTAATATCACACATGCATTACATTGACATTCGAATCCAAGCTAGTATTCAGGATTTTTCACGTCGCTCCTCTTGAAATCGGGTTCATAATGTCTGTGTAGATTCTAAATTTTCCCATCTCGCTAACTCAATAATTCATCTATTATATGGTCAATCTTTCAAAATTTCTCTCGCCGCTTACATAATTATATTCCTAATACCTTAATATTTCTGCCTGTTTCCGTTCAGATTTTCATGCAAACATGAGTTATTGAAACAATATCCGTTCTAATATTCCGATATTTCTGCCTTTTTGTTGATTAAATTTCAAATTTAAAACACGTTTTTAATCAAAGATCGGTCTAAAATTAAAAAATTCTTCCT
>JAHZNA010002254.1:0-14803 GCA_027743935.1 Sinodicranocentrus sp. ZH6
AAAAAATACCAACAAAAATTCACCAACCAAGGCCCACTCAATTTTCTCAAGTGGAGAATGCCTCACACTCATCTCATCATGTATAGCGACTTTGCAGATTCTAATCAAACTCAATTATCCCGTGTCAAAATATTTCATGATGCGGTAAGCCTAGTAAATAATTCCTATTATACCATTACCAGCAGGGTGCATTCTCAAAGCAAACAATCATTCGTTCACAGTTATGTATGTCTTCTCCGTACGTCATTCAATGTAATTCAAATCATGTTCTATACCCCACTTGATCTAGTGATAATCGCAAACTTTTCAAACTTCATCAGTACAAGTTTCCACGTTTCTGTGAATGTATCTCATAAACAGGCTTATTCCGCATTCGTTCTCAATATTATTTTATACCCCCTTCTCTTTGGCAAAACTCTTACTAAAAGATTCCATTCCTGGTTTTTTTTACTTTTCCTTTCCATTTTATGGCAAAGGTTAAAAGCTTCTTGCAAAGACGCACTTCCCCCTTTTTATCGAAGCAAACTGGTAAGAGCATCAGAACAGGCCAACGTTGCTAGCGTAAAAGTACCCATATTAAAACACTTTACTTTTCAAACCCTTTCCACTTCGACAGTTTTCCCCTAAACTATAGGGTTAGCCAGGCCATAAAAAATTCGAAAATTGTGTAATTCATCATCACAACGTTTTGTCCTTGTACTGTTTACTGTCTACTGTTTCAATTACAGTAGTTTTTCACCCTATCATTAGAATTTAGCCCCGCTCCATGCTAACATAATATAGCCTTAGCTAAATAATAATTATACTCTACAATAAAAATGATCATCAGGTCGACTAAATGATACTACTAGTAATAAAAGAGGATATAGCTAGCCGGTGATAATGACCATTATGCAAATGACCGTGCGCTATGCCGCATAGCATTATTATTACTATGTGCGGCTAAGCAAACACACGAGAACGAGCTACTTTTCCTTTGGCATACACAACAATAAACGCAAGAGAGACAAAACAACAACACAAAAACTAGGATAGTAAACAGTTGTGAAACAAGAAATGACGCATCTGAATATTTTTAAGCGGATAAAAGTAGATACCTAACATGCGTGCAAGGATATGCCATCCTGTAGACTTCTACTATATTGTACCACTGGCAAATGTCAGCTTGAAATACATACAAATAATATCGTTACTCTAGAGTAAATCGCAACAAAAACCAACAATTATCTCACCATATTGCATAAAGTGAAAGTTAGCAAAAGGTATGTGTACTTTATACTATTGCATTGCACTCGTGCGTTTTTTAAGCATTGTCATCAACACAAGAGCCAAGATTTAGCGGATGAGACAAGCACATAGCATAGGCCCATTTATTTATCGCCGTTGTCACTGCTTACATTACAAACAAGTAATGTGACAATAGTTAAGTTCGCTGGCGTAAATTGCCAACCACGCACCAGAGCGAGGTCGCAAGGTTTCCGACAAGTGTGCACAGTGCGGATGACATATCAAAAGGACGATACGAGTCACTGCAAGCTTGCAAACGTCTATCCACCCATTTTGTGTCAATGTTAAATATAAGTACACAACACATTGAGCAAATACCGTATTTGTTTTTAACTGTGTTTGTAAGTCCAATGCATCATCATCAATAGTAAATATGGAGCATTAATACCTTATGTTACTTTTGTTATATAGAACTTGATTCAATTCCCAGCGCTCTATTGTCCTAGATGAGCATGAGCTTCCAGCAACAAAAATATATAAGACAAGGTTAAACGCAATATTTCCTGAATTCTACCACACTCTTCCCTTGTAAATGCAATTGTGTGTGATATTTGCAAGAAACTATGTATAACGTCGTAAGTATATTGGCTCATCATTGGTTTTTTATAAGCCGCAGTCTGTCCTGCGCTGTTTAAACGAAAGGGCAGTGAATCAAAAAATAAAAACAAAAGCACACATGAAATCATGACGTTCACCAAACCCATTTCGCATGCACTACAGCTATTAAACGAGTCTACGAATCCACATACGCATTCCCTCACTCAACTCCTTCACGGGAATGTAAAATGTAATGTATCATGTGTTCATTTAAACAAACTCTTGTATAAAAAGACATTTATCAAGATGAGTTAATATAAAATTGGGTCAGTGGAATAATACCTTGCACATTGACCAAACGTTTTGCAGATGTATTATCAAAACTTAAGCACCTGACCGTAATGTCTCTTCAGCCATGGCGTAAATCTCAGAAGTTAAACAAACCACTACAAACAATAATATTATTGTTAATCATAGAGTGCTTTTAAGATTTCACCGTATTAAAGGAGGAAGTAAGTGTGCGTGCGTGTGATTGACCTGAATAAAACGCGGGCTCCATTTGCATGTAATTACGAGCTAGTGAGCATTTCAACTGGAATACCCACCGGATTTCATAGTTGACGAGATATTACGTAATCATGATAAGTCTGATTCAGTTCTGGAAATATCTGGCGAATGTTAGACTAAATGTAGCATTAAAAACCATTAAATGCAAGTGAGTCACATTTTAAATGAAAGGAAAATACGGTACTTTGCTAAGTACCGCAAACATATTAATATCATGTATTCATGACGGATGCTCGGCATCCTTCTAGTTTCAGGTTAAAGTACATCGGTAGATTTGCTCTCCGTGGGATAAGTAGGCTAAAGAATTCCATTAAAACCGGTTGCTCAGCTAGGGACGGCTACTGCTAACTAATCAAAATTAAGGAAATAATATCTTCCTTTTTTTCCTCCTCCTAATGATTTCGCTTGTAGCACGTAGCATAGTACCGGCCGACTAAAGTGAAAGAGACTAGCCAAGCCAAATCCCTTTAGGTGCTTCCATAACGAAACCCATCCGAAAAAAGCAGCAACAATAGGATTCAAACGCAATAACAGGAATCAAGTGACATCCTGTAAGTCACACGCATTTCCATCTACATAGTGTAAAAAGAGAATTCTTATCGAATACTACATCCACCATTATAAAAAGATATTCTCTTCAAAGGACACTGTACATCCACCGAAGACTTTTTATTATCTTATGAGCCCTTTTGTACTTACGAAATTCATATTAGATTCACATACACACATATCACTACGCGAATCAAATTCAGTCGAGTCGAAAAGTAGGTCAGCCATAGCTGGCTCTGATTTTATACATAGTAGTGAGAAAACACATGCATGTATATATTGCGTGTATTGTATTTATGTTTGCATGGTCGCACTACAGAAAAATGTAATTCCCATTTACTCCGTATATACAGTACGTGCTTCCCATATACTGCTGCAGCACCCAACAGACGGATATACTGCGACCATGTAACATGCTTCATAATCATCACTGCATCCCATCGTAATCCCAACAGATTCATACTACATGATTGTGCAAAAATGACTAAACTACTTCAGAATGGCCGTGGCACACAGGAGCAATTATAATATTATATATACTGTAGAGCTATATCACAGTGATGATGTGCACTGGGTGGGAAGAGCAGAAGCGCATAGAAACAGGACTAAACTGACGATGAGTTTTAATTCAAAGTAAACGTGATCAAGGACCAACCTTCCCACACAAGATCACTACCGCTCCCTTTAATTCTTTTCCGTAGGGCAATTCCACACATGAGCATATCCGGTAGTAACAAGAATAGGATAAAGCCTTGTAATTTGATTTTCCTGTATATTGATATCTCTTTAGAGTAAAACAAAACGTTGGTAAATAAAAACCAAATTAAGATTCCAGTTACAAAAAAAATGAAAGATTGGCAACGACACTTATATTTCTTTTCTTCAAAGGTTACATCTATTTTTTTAAATATAAGTATCTCGCACGTGAATATCTACGTTTTTAATTGCTTGCGTAGGCTAAAGCAAATGAAGCAAAAATACAGTCACAGTTGTAGACCTCTACAATCCACAAGTCTTCTACGTAATGACACGTGTGACAGCATATCGCACTCACGTGAGTGGAATCCCTGTTCACAGCGAGCACGAGACTAAAGAGCACCGGAGAAAACACGGCACCTTTAAAAATAGTGTAAGTCATCGCAGACTACTTCAGCAGCATCAAAATACATTTAGAATTAGCATTGCACGTGTTCGCTCGGGTTCCCAGTGAACTCGTGGTAATGTGTACATACATGTAATTGGCTCGACCCTGAATATTACTTTTAGGAAATATGGATTACGACTCAGAAAAGCGTCCAATGAATCTTGTTACTAAATAAATTATATTCAGTAGAACTTCATGGTTTTCTAATTCTCAATTCACTGGAAAAAAGATTTCTTGTTTATCAAGTCTTCTTCGCAGAAATATAAAAAGTTTACAAATCCATTTGTGCTTCTCGGACCCAGCACAGCTTTCTCGAGAAACGTACGAAACCCAAGAAAATGAGAATACTGCTTTCACACTAGCTTCATGATTTCATGTGAAACAGCCTTTTCCAAGAACTTTCAGGCTCATTCGAGGAACCAACCACGCTTTGAGAAGAGTACTGGGAATCAGTAAATTTACAAATGCATGCTATACTATCCTGTGCAAGTTACTAAGTTAGCATTCTGGAAGTAGAAGTACTAGACTCTAGACTGGGTAGCATGCAGCTAGCATAAGCGTGTGCCTCAGTTTAGCTGATAACAAAGCTGTTTCTAGGAACTCGTAGCAGAGAAGAGAGCGAGTCGTCGAGCGTAAGTCAAAGTCTGAAATCCACTTTTATTCATCGACAAAAAAACGATGCACACTGCAGCAGCTGAGGGAGTGAATACTTTTCCATGCTTACACCAACTATTTCTCCCCCGCTTAGCAGTGGCTTTCCAAGGTTTGCATGGAAAGCAATATAATATAATATAACCATGTGCACCCGGCACTTCGCCATTTCCAACGGAATTCTCACAGGTAGGAGAAAATTTCATAAAATCGATGCACTGTGGGCACATTTCTTTGAATAAATGATTCTCCGAAACCTTGCTCTACTTCTACCATTTGTTAATCGACTGAAGCTACTACCAAGTATCATCGTACGTGAATATAACTTTCTCTACTATGTACTCCAGTTCTCATGAATCTTTCCTTTTATGCCAAAAGCAGATTCCGGTGCTGGATTCCAGCTTCGCAAGAAAAAAACTTCCTCCAAAACATTCAAGGTTTAAGGCGGTTAGGTTTTATCAGAATATTGTTTGTACTCGTCATTTCTTTATATGTTAAAAAGTGCAAGACATCCCCAAATCGGTAAGTTTTGAAGGATCTTTAGAAGAAGAAATAAGAGAAGTATTCATGTATGCATGTTTCGAATTTCCGTTGCACTGAGAAAAACAAACTCCAGCTAATGTAGTCAGATTTTAAGTACAAAAGGGATAAACACTTCTTTTGAGTACGCCTCCATAAGCGCACATAATAAGTTGTAATTCAATAGCCTTCCTGAGATAAAACATTTTTGGCAAATACACATTATGTTCAACTCACTGAAAATGTGCATGTACGTGCAAAACAATAAATGGTAATGTAGTAAATATGCTGTGAGTTTCCTGTGTAGCAGCCACTTATCACACAAGAGTAGAGAATAGATTTATACTTGCCAGATAAAAATAAAAGAGCCTTCATGCAAGTCAATGTGAGCATCCCTTGCAATAAACAGCGAAATGACATCTACACCTGCCAATCAACTCTGAGGCGAAAGGCTCTATGAGACATCCTTGATTTTAAGCATAAAATACGTAGATGACATCTCAGCTCATTATTAAAGCAAGTAACAAAGTATTATAATTATATATAAGTGAGGACTACCCAACACCTAGTAATTCAAACAGCCCTTTATAAACCAAGCCTATACATTTCCCTTAAACTTTAACATAAAAAGGAAGTTCAGTGAATAATACTTGAGCCCGACATCCTGCACAAAAACAGAAGCATAAGAATATAGGATGCAAGCACCAATGCTGAAAATAGTACCTCCGGAATCCTGTAGTAGTTTTGCATTACCAGCCATAAAATATAACAAAAAGAGTTTGTGCCAAGTCAATGCCATCCCACACGTAAAAGGCATATAGGTATTATGTATCAGCATAAGGGAACCAGCTGGTTTCATCAAGGTGAATGATTAACCATGAAAACCTCTACGTACACATAAGAAAACAACACCCTAAATGATTAACAATAGGTAACGCCAAAGCATAGCATCAATGTAAGACCTCGACGGATTCAAGACGGATGAGCTTTACAACAATTCAAGTATCTATTACTTGACTATCAGATGAAAAAGCAGGAAAGAAAGTAAAATTGACGTAAACGAAAAAAGTAGACAGAAACTACATCAACAAATAGATGATTGTCGTATTAAAGCAAAAGTACAACAATCTAGGGAAATATTTGCAATCCAACAGGACCTCGATTTGGGTCGGTTGCACAAACAATGTACGAAGTGGAAAACTACTAGCAGTAATTACTAGCATTACTGCCACATCTTTACGCACATCTCAGATATAGCAGAATGGAGGTCAACCCTGAGACTACAGATCTTGGGTATACAAATCATACAGCTAAGCTCTTCTTGCATCGTATTGTGTTGTGATGTACGTGGGTGAAACATCATGGAGCATGTTAAAAAGCGAAACACCCTGGTTCACGTTTTTGGCACAAATGCTGTCCAATTGACAAAAACGGTTAATCGACAACGAGATGGAGGAGCATGATTAATTTCGACTTTACACGAATACAATTGGAGCCACCAGAGCGTAGAAAGTCTGTAATGGAATTCAATATTTCATAATTGACAGCGCAGATAATAATAAAAATGGGAATATGCATCAAGCACGCATATCACGCATAGAGAAAAAGCCCTTCCATTAGTTCCAATTCTCACTAACGAACACACAACATTAGCAATTCAGTTTTGGGGAATTTTTACAATAGCAAACGCACAAAATGGCTGCCAATGACTGTGCCTATCCATGCAAATAATGAGCAACAATCAAGGCAACAAACAACGTCGTGTCTTGGCAATGCTTGCGTCCATAATGAATGGCAATGTGCATCAATAATTCCTCCTCTCTTACATTCCCATCATCCATAACCGCTTATCTATCTTCTCGGCTCTAGCAGCAGACGTTATAGATGTGTACATGCATAAATCTCTTGAGATCGCACCAACCTTTAAACTTATACGGGAAGGGAGTACTATAATGAGGTTTTTAAATGGCGAGTTGCGTTTTAAGCGATAGAAAATATTAAAATCATGACAAGTTAGCTTTGTTAAATGTGAACGCGAGCTACATACAATGGCAAACTCCTTCAAAGAAAGCACCATTTTACCTTTTAACAACCTGAAACTCTGTGATACAACATGAAAATCACTCTCACACTTGCTATGCAAAAGCTGAGCATCACTCTACGAGAAAAAGGGTTTGCATTGCATGAAGGCATACGTACACGAGAACATGACTTTAATGTAAGTAGCACTGTGGTGTGAGCATACCCACGCATAGATATATACATACCGACCCAACTCATCATCATCAGAGCAGATGGGAATGTACATATGCAGATTAGTTATGCATATGCGGTGTGGCTAAAGTTGTTTATTCTCTAACAACAAAATACTGCTGCTCACTTGACTTCTCTTTTGCAAGTTAACACCAACTGCATCTGCCAACCAGCTTACTGAGCTGTGTGCTCGTATGCACATCACAGCGTAATATAGCCTGTTACTCAACTTCATACATAACTTTGTCCATAACCTACTGACACATATAATAAAAAATGTATGCCACTATACTACCAATATTCGTCTAACTTTTTTCGCTTTTGCTAGAGCTCAGCTCGTGAAAGAAGTTTCGTGTATTTTCTTAAAAGCATACTTTTGATGAGCCTTTTATGTTGCCATTTTCACCGATTTCATTAGCACTGGCAATTATGGTACCCCTCATACTGTTTCAATGAGCAAGTCTAGTCTGGTCAATTTTTACCAAGATATAGCCCATGCTTATAACACGAGCACAATGGCTATCTCTCATTTATTTAACCACCACCAGCTGAAGAATGTCCTTGTGAAGTTAGTCCAGAATATAGACCTTGCAACAACAAAGTTATGATGACATGGTAAATATTTGGTTTAATCTGGTTTGGGTTTGGGTGTAAATTCTATTACCTACAAGCCTACAACAAAAGCTTTGAAGAGGACTATTCGAAAACTTGCTCTTAACATCAGGATATTGTAAGCCGAATGTAAATTAAATCTAATTTCTCGGAGAAAGTATAAATATTGAATTAGTCCACAAGCGTCTTTTATGTAACAGGTAACGTCTTTCTTTCTGCTAGGAATTGGCTTCCAAATTTGATTTTGCTAAAGCAATTGACAAGATTCCAGATACTACCGGATATTACATTACACCCACAATTTCTACTTCGTTCGAAATATCACATCCCGAGACGTTCTATTTTTGAGCTTGTAAAATTTTTTATTGAATATTTTTAAGAAATGCATGTTCCAGGCATGTTTAAATCTAGTTAAGTAGTATGCTGAAAGTTATTACGTAAGGATGGCACACACTGAAACATTAATCTAATTTTTTCCGTGAAGTTTGATTATCGTCTAGTTTTTAGGCGAGTAAGTTAGAAAAACATGGTTTCGAGAAAAGCATTATTATGGAAATTCTGAAAGGTAATCTCTTCTCTATTTCTTGGAAACGCCAGCAGCATCCCACTCACTCAATCCGTACAACCGTTCTATTAATTGCACTTCCCCCATCCTACTAAATGCTAACACTCCAATGCTTTCAGCTCTGAGCTCACAATGAGCTGCTGCATATGAATGAATCTCAGCATTCTATCATCTGCTAGATCTCAAGAAACCCCACGAGGATGCTAATGATATTTCCTAAACGTGCGGATACGGGTGACTAGAAGAGTCAAGTTAAGTGTATAAATTATTTATCAGTCATGATGTCACAAAACCATTAACAATAGGAAAAATGGGTCAAGTGAGTGGTTCCGTGAATGATTTCTGTAATGATACATCCTCCCACACTCCGCATGGGATGTTACGGGAAGAATAGGTGTTTAAAGATAAAGGTTAAAGACATGTAAATTACCGTGCTCGTAATGTCTACAGAAACTTGATGATAGTTAATCTGTTTTACGCTACATCATGAAACATATAAACGTTGGGTGCAAACGTTTTTCCTTTCAATACCTACTATTAACAAATCTATATGTCAAAGCACGTGCAAATAACGGACGTTTTACTTCCGACAGTCGTTTCCACTCTATACTAAATTTGCGTCATTTCACTCACTCGTATGACATATTATTCAATTCAGTTCAGCCAGACTAACTGAAAAGCTAACTTGTGCTGTCAGTAGTCAGAAAGTGTACCTATTAATCATTAGGGTAAACTTTTCATCGGTGAAAATTAAGCTTCTCCGAAAATAATATAATATCACATTGCTTGTAAAAAAATCCCGTTTCTTCAAATCCATATTACTCTATTGAATTTCAATATCAGCTTCACTCAACCAATGCCACACTAATGAGATATTATCAAATATATTTTATACTTGAACTTGATGTCCAAGTTCTATGCAGCGTATCAGGATATTATATCGAAGTAAATTACTCGATGGTACCTACATTCTTTGACTACTGTGCTGACCCAGAATTCTAGAACAGGAGTAGGTAGTAATCCATTTCATAATAGAATTATAGAATATGTAGAATACATATGCTGGTGGAGAAACACGAATAATAATATAAAAAAATCATTTTTTTACTGCCAAAAAATTCTCAGATAGGCTGGTATTTGGCATCATGGAATAATACACATAAGCTCATCAGTGCTATGCTTCAACATAGGAAATGTATCCTTCAGCAGGAGCCACAGTACAACTTTTACTCCTACTACTGTTCGACTACTACGAACCTACAACCCTATGCTATACTATGCTCTTCCGATCGATGTGGCCTATTTAACTAATGCCCTACTTTAGTTTGCTCCTGCTACTACTGCACTCCAATTCGTTCCCAAAGGCCAAATCGTTCGCTTTTCTCCTACAATCCTCCTTTCTTCTTCCCTTCTCTCTAGATGATTCGCTGTGTATTTAGTTAGTCAAGTTAAATTAATACATTCGGCAAGTCCTCTTACATAACTATAAGTGAGAAAAGAACTTAAAGACAGCCATCAATTATACCGGCTTCAATGATAGCTTTTACAGGCTTTTATGCCATATCACGAAAATGACGATTACATTGTTGAGATTGCATGCAAAATTGAAAAGGCTGAGAGTTGAAAAAACACTACAGTCCAATGGATGATGGCCGTTCATGAGGAAAAATAATATTTTAGAGTTGTTTAAATCGTTCTAGATTTCGTAAAACTTTTAATGCACCCTATTTCATTCAAGAAACTGCTTTAAACAAAATATGCAGCCCACTTTCTAGAGTACCTGCTATCACGTCAATAAATGAGATTAGTTTTGACTTCCTTAACCTTCGCAGGGGTTTGCATGATTTCAGATGTGTATCTATTAAGGGATTGCATAATAATCATCTCACACAAGCAAGGCTACTAGTAAAATATGTAACATGCTTTCAACTGTTCTACTGCAGTATGACGATCAAAACAGCTGAAATGAGTTTTCATGAGAGAAAGTGAGAAGGATTTGAATATGAATGCATCCTAGGTATATTAAAGCCGGGAAAATAGGCCATTTATTTAAACAAAACCTTAACTGCCTACTTCACAAAGTCTTCTTTTTGGTGGCGTAAAGATCAAAATTGAAAGTAGTTTCTCGACATTTATCTACAAATGACCTGTTTCAAGCTATACCCTGAAAGTCAATTTATGAGAAAAGGAATCGTAACCTCCATCAATGATTGAGGAAGACCAGGTATTGCACTAATCGTGCCAGCACAGGATCAAAGTGGATTATTGTGCAACAGCATCTTGTTCCATTATGTAAAAATAAAGTAACTTCTCAGAAATGTAATTCCGAAGTTTGATACCTCCTCCAAAATCATTGGGGTTTCGTTTCACAATCTATCAAAAGCACCTTGACCCAGATCAAACTAACCATTGACATCGTAATCAAAAATAATCATTCAGAAATTCATGACTACCACAATACTGAATGCATACATTATAGTTAAAAACATGGACTGCTGTATACCCTAACTTTCCTATAGTGCACCTCCCTCCACAATACACTGTGTATTAGGGGTACTGTCAAGACCAAAGACCACGGTGAATGGTGATGGTGAATAACAATGGCATCGTCAGAGCTCGTGAGAGATAGTATCTTCATAAATATCGTTTATATGTTTCTAATGGTGTTTGGTTACGTTCATAACTGCTACACATATGAGAATCAGTATGAATATTATTATTAAAGTCATCGTAGAATACATATGTTCTCTCTCTTTTTGTGTTCATTATTATGATGGTGATGGTTATGGTAATGATTTTTGGTAACCCCCACCTCACACAATGTTTTGTAGCGTGTGCTTGCATCGAAATCACCTCTACGTTTTGTCAGTGTAAACTTGAGTAGAGGGCAAATCATTGTAATGACTTAATTCTTAACATCCGTTTTCTCCTGCACATAATGCAGTGTTAACTATGTCATAACTGACTTAACTGAGCACTGAAAATGACAACATCGAGTTTCTTTTAGGGAAACTTCATTTGTACGTTACGTATCCTGATATTACTACTTATTACTGTCATTATTGATACTTCCTTTCAACTGCTTTCCTTTGAGTCAGAGTTAATTAATCTAAATGCAGTAATGTGAGCAGTATCGTGCAAAGAAGCTCTGCAATTTACCACGAATGAATGAAATGAAAATGCGACAAATCTTTACCACTTTACCATATCAATCGCGATCGTAGGTTCTAGTTTAATTAAAGTTCAGCGAATTTAAAATGAATTTAGTGCTGTAGAGTAATGCTTTCTTTCACTAATGAAATGATGCTTCAATTCTTTCATATATGTACAATCATATAGATTAAGATTACATTTGTAATTTACGTTTCGCTCCCTTGAGACTACATCACAACTTATTAGCTCAATTAGGATGCCGACTTTATAGGTCTGAATCTGAAACTTTGACCTTACTAATGGAAGGCTGAAAATGCATCATTACATTTTTATAAGAGAGGATACACATACAGGGTTAGCTAACTTTCAATTCTTCTCAGAAATGGTCTTTCTCATCATGAAAACGAAGACAGCCCCAAGGTGATATCCCATCCTACCAAATACCACACACCATACATTAAAACGTTGTGCCATCGTCAAGAATGCACACAGGAGAGGCATAGGTACATGCGAAAATCGTCAACATTACTGGGTAATGTGAGAGTGCAATTCAACTAATGTTCGCCAGCTTTCATTAATTTCTATAATAAATGATAAATGTAATAACGATAAATGAGATGACGTTTTTTCTCAGTAATCCTACTGTTAAGTATGTTGTACTGATCGTCGTAATAATGGTAGGCAACCGACATCTTAAGTACCGAAAGGGATTGCAAGGTTTCAAACTTCACTTTAAGATAGATGGCATCGTGAGTCTGTGCACGGTAATTCTAAGCCACATACTACATAAATATATGTACTATAATTATCAGTGCTTTACCGCACATGTACATTAGTACCGTTACGCTAAAACTGCCCGAGGCTACAATGTAAATAGCAATAAAGAGATATACCAAGCACAATACACAATTCTGCTCTTAGCTTGTGTGTGAGGTATACAGAAGGAGAACAACTTGTGATTGTGATTTCAATTCCATGCATTGTTGCACATATTCAAGTGTAAATAGCTATATCTACTAACATTGAAATGACAAGTGTGAGGTACTCCGTACAAACTAACAGTATGTATCCAATTTATATGCCAAATTATGAACGTCAGCAGTACTTGAAAACTGAAAACCTTAAATAAGGTAAACACACACACTGCTAACTGGAACTGGAATATCTTATTGGTCAATAAATTCAAATTATTTTAGAAGTTTCATCCAATTATATCACCCGGGTATATCTAGAAAGTGACACCGACATTAATGGCAAGCTGTACTGTCATCAAATTTACAGTAAAAAAACTGTTGCATGAATATGTGCTTTCCATTGCCCCCCATACATCACACATTACACGGTGAAGTATCATGATATAACCTGGATGTCGAAAATGTCTTTATGCATAAATTATTGTCTTGCTTGGAAATGAAAAACATTGAACGATATTTGGTTGGAAATGAATTATTAAAAACGCAGCGTTGTTTTCCTCACAAAAAATTCATTTTGTATGACACAAGGAAAGTTTGAAACAGTTTATACATGCTCGCGATAAGCATACATAACTACTTTTCTGCATGTCCTTAGAATCGTGTAAGGTTAATCGATTTGTTTGCTTTTTCTAGACTTGAAGGTCTTTTATCACAAAAGTTCAGCAAAAAAGTGAAATCAATACGAGCCACTAGTCGGGGAGATATATATAAAATAGTATTAAATTTAAAGAATAACCTCACATCCATGTTCAATTGCTAAAATAGCTCAGCTTCACTGCTTTGCATATTGTGCATACTTCAAACTTTTGCGATTTTTTACATATATTTCCTGTCCTCATCGTCCAGTTACGCTCATATTATGTAATTGTGGATTGGTCAATACACACCCTGTCACTCAATCACGTGTAAGAATACTTCTTCCAGTGCTTAAAGGAAATTGACTATGTACATTTTACCCTACAAGGTCTAACAAGGATATGAAAAGGAAATTCGTGACAGCTCTGAAAAACCTCGGAAGGAGTCCTACCAAATTCAATGATCACAATAATTTTATCATTATGAATCGTTTCTGATATAAGTCACCTACTTTTTCTTGTCTCTGGATAAAAATTGCTTCCTGCTCGAAAGAACGAAAACATTATTCTACGCAAGGATTTTTGCTTGGAAATCCGTAGAGAGGAAGTTATGTTATGAAATCATGATATAGTGTATTGGTATATGCACCTTGAAAAGGAAGTTTAACTATCATGGTTGATTTGCAAGCTTCCTCGCAATATCCGCCAGCTTAAGCACATTAATATCACTTTTATAAGAGAATCATCCATCAGACAAAATTGGTAACACGTGTCGTGTAGTATTTAATAGAGAGTTTTTCCCGTCTGTTTACAAGCAGGAGTAAGCAAGGATAATCGTAAACTTCATTAACAAATTGGAACAGCAAAGGAATACTACAACATGCAAAACAACTTACTTACGATTAGTTTTTATTCCTCGTGCAGTAAATGTCGAAGACAAACAACGATTTCGCAAACAAACATGCACACATCATGTATTTTTTATAGAAATCGCGCGAAGCTACATGCAACGAATAATGTTGTTGTTCAGAAATCGGAATAGAAATAATGCTCACAGGAAATACATCAGGGTGAATTATTATTCCAAGGAAGTGGAAAAACGGCAAATACACGAGCTAGCAATATATAGTGAAGCAATTATGTTTGCATCAATAATAATTTTCAAAGAATCAAAGCATACAAACATATTAGTTTTTCCTGCAAATTGTCTAAAAGTACGCACTGGTTTCAAAAGTTGAAAGTCGTCATATGTCATATGCATGTACATGTCAAAATCTGCCAAATTTAAAAAGTCATCCAATTCACATGATATGCTAATAGGCTAATACGAGGTTAGAGCGTCAATCGAGAGTTCTATGTCATGGTCTTTCAATCCTATCCGTAACCTTCAAAAATCAACACAAGTTAACGTTTGGAA
>JAHZNA010002255.1:0-11618 GCA_027743935.1 Sinodicranocentrus sp. ZH6
GTCACGTTCATATAGGGTTCACGGAAAAGCTCATGTATATATGCTTTCTAAAGAGTCATTCTTATACTTTGTGCTGGCATATTATAGATCTTCATGAGAAAAAAGCTGTGCAGGATCAACGAGAATAACGATTGATGGATGTAATATTGCCTTGCTTGTAGCTGTATGTGAGCAGAAGAACAGTAAGCAAAACGCATTTGGTGGAGTTCGTTAGTTCAAATCTTGGAACTGGACGTATTACACGCATTAGTCGATATCGTTTCTAAAAAGCCTCTTTCGTTTCCCTCTAGTATAATTCCCCATATTATATGAAGACTTTGGAGGAATAAAGCGATGGATTACATTCTCCTCTTAGGTTTTCATGCTTTGGAGCAGAGACAGAGGAAAATGTTTAGTCCTCCCTAACCACAAAATGGTTGACGGTAATGTATTACTGGGAAAAGATGATAAGACAAAAGGGGCAAGATGGATTGTTGAAACCATCAATCCCACATTACATACCTAGTCAACGAGCATGCAAACCATATTGTCCAACTGGCTAATGGCTTGATATATGAGAACTACTAAAGGGAAAACTGCCGCGGAGAAAGCTGTACATTTTCATATCCATTCTTAATGACTTTGTTCTTGGGCTGTAGAGCATACACGTGGGAGTCGGAATTATTACTGGTATAACAAAAACGGGTTGCATGCATGCCACACACTTATTTAAATTGGATTAAATAACGCAGTCAGTCGTACAAAATAATAATAAGGTTTGAATATTATAAACTAGGGTTGTACACATTTCCTCTCTCAGTCACAGGCCCGTATTCACCAAGCTGTAGAGAATTTTCTGAAGTAATCTTTAGTAAGAAAGCACGAGCACGAGTTTGACTAAGCTTAAGAAATCTCACGTGCCTTGTTCCTTTTCCAAATATGGTTTCCTAATTACCGCACAAGAAAGGAAGGAGGAAGGAGATAGTTGAGAGAATAAAGGAAAACTAGAACGAGTAGAGAAAAAAGATTGTAGTTTATTTGCCCATCCTTTCCCTTTGCACCCAGAGAATTTAAAGTTATTAAGGGCTGATTTAAAGAGTTCAAGACTTGTTTGCACAAGAAGAGTATTTTATAATGGATATCATATTGCATGTGTATTATTATTATTACTCACTTCTCCTTAGCGAAAGGGTTCTGCTGGGGTTAGGAAGAAGATCCTGTTTCCACTCATATGCATAGATTCATCTTTAAAAACCACAAACCTGCTCTATAGTCAAAATGCAGGTTTTTCAGGCTGAGAATGTGGAGATAACGGGGGATGATGTGATGACATTTAGGATAAATGGAAGGCACGTGTGAGGTATCATTAAAGGAGGATTTCCGTATCGATTTTTAATCCAGTGTTGAATCAAAAACACCTCATATATCTACCACCAAGCTATAGTATTATTTTCCCTTACCGGTTTCTTTTTATTGCAGGACGCCATTGGCAAGAAAAAATATGAAAATGTATTCATTGCTTTGATATAAAAATTGGAAAGAGTTATGGATATACATTGGATTACATCATATCTTTAATGTTGTTTACAGGGGTACGTTAAGCTATGCATGTATCACTGCCGTATCCAACGAGTATAACTACTTAAGCATTCATAGTGCATTAGATCAAGTTTCCTGTGAGGTGAACGCTTCATGAATAATTTTTTTCTCCCCTGTACCCTTTTTCCTTGCATCATACACTTGTAAACATTCTTGTATGCAGCTAGTCTCCTGCAATAAATTCCACAGTATTATGCGTAAACATTCATTTCTTCATTCGAGAGGACGGTACGGTGCTCACTTTTTAAATGTGAAAAAAGGGTTAAATTGAGAAGTATTTATATATCAACGTGTAGGATCTTGAAAGTTCAAAAAGTGCACTTTTTTTAACAGATTCTCAGCCACGATTTACAATTTTGTGTTGAAACTCTTTAACGTATATACAAGGGATTGCACACAGCCTTTGTGCGTAATGTAGAAAAGCACTCTTGAGGATTTGTATATATATGAGCTCACCGTAAATTATAATACTTTTTTGAATTAATGATGAGAAATGCACACATGTTATCTGTAACTTGTAAGCTCACAGGAATACATGGTTGTGAAAAGAAAATATTTTGACTTCCTTATCATTCAGCTCCCATCAGAAAAGGAGAGAGAGAGGAGGAGGGTATGTACACAAAACAAAAGAAAAATAGCTTTTGTGTGCACCTCACCGTTTATTATTTTTCTGATGCATTTTCTGTCTGATCCCGTATAATAACTTGCTTTCAGTTTTTTTTATTCTCTCTCTCTCTCTCCTGTATATATAAATATGTTTGCATTCCCATACTAGTTAATTAATGAGCGGTACATTTACAACCATCAATATTGTTATCTCATAATGGAAAAAATAGACATGCCTATCTCAGCGGTGATGCTGTGCTTTGTGTACTTTTTCTAAATGTATGTATGGTTGCACGAAGCTAATTTGTGATTTTGCAGTTGTTGCATATCTACACACTCACATACTTTTTATTCACGATAAATCATAAATTTTACGATTTTCTCTATTTGTGACCAACCACCGTATGCAGCCGTCACATCGTCATGTTGAGGTACTGTGGAAAATTGTGCTGATGAGTGATGTACACGTATCTTTGCGCCTATTTTTGTACTGATACGAACTCACGCGCATTTCGTACTACTTTCGTCCCTTCACTGACAAAACATCATGAGGCGTGTAAAATACAAAGCAGAAAAATAATATTTTCTACCGCGACTCCTGATAATCATTAAGGGGATGAGATTGTCAGTAAATGAGTAAACATCAAAGAGCTACGGTCCCGTTTTTTATTCATGTGATCACGACACACACTTCAATATGTGTTCCAATAAAATTGCTCAGAATGTTTACACGATGTTCAAAGGCTCACTGAGCTGTAAAAAGATGCCCTCATATGAAATTATTATTAAACACTCATTTATCTAAATAAAAAGTTTCATCCCAAAAAAATCCCCCATATTTGTTGTTTATACTTACAAGTGGGAGATAAATTATGCTGACAATTTGCTCACAGGATTTGAAATTATTACAGCTTGTGTGCCAGACTCATCCTCTAGTTTTCTCTATGAATCATTTCCATATGGCATGTGCAATTTGTAAAGTATAAAATTTCACTTGGGATTTGATTGAAATTTGCATAGTAATTTATCAAAACGTATTTTCCCGTGTTCTAAGTTCTAACTAAAACAGAAAGCATCTCGTTTGCTTGGACATGAAGTACCTACTTCTTGTAAAATATCCTGCTTGTTTTACTACCTTTACAGCACCGTTCATGCTTCTGCTGTCAAATTATGAGAATAATTTTTGCGAGTGTGCTTATGACCATGTTGGGTTGAAATCAAAGGCCAAAATACTGACTTAAAGCAATGAACCCAAGCACCTCACTTTTTTATCTGCTGTCAAGTCAGTGATTCTTTATCTTATGAATGCGTCAACATATCATTACATACACATACGTCCATGCATTACAGCTCCTTGTGCACTCATAGATTTCTCCACTTGAGCGACCACGTTAGTGGCCAAACAGCTGCCATATAAATGAGTAAGCAGTGTGGCAGCCTTAGGCATAAAACTGTTGTTTTGATGTTAAGGCATCCAGTGGAAATCAAAGAGTAGGCTGAGCAACCTCCCTCAGATGTTTCTAGCGGAAGGCGGACCCCGGCACATGCTCTAATTTGAAGCACTACCCATCATCATTTTAAAAACATACGTATACAAAGGAGCATGTGGCTGACGTCCTTTTTTCTAAATTGGGCTGTAAGCATCAAAAACGCATTCCAATTACGTTTGATTATGTCGTACACGAGCAATTTGTAAATTCGTAAATTTTTCCAAAGTCGTGCTCACTCAAGAAAGAACACAGCTTAGCCAAAGCCAAAAATGTACGTGTTGGCAAGAATATCCACACGTCGAGTAGATTTGTAGTGAGCGCTTGTAATAATATAATAATGATCTCGTAAAACCGTAATAACGCAATCAGCAGATCAACTCTCGCCTTTTATGATTCACTCGTCCTCAGTTTACCTTCCAAAAACCGTAAAGATTCTTTGCTGCGAATATAGGGCGATATAATGGCAAAAGGTTTCAAACGAAAAAAACTTTTGAAATGAGTTAGTTTACAAAATCATAAATTAAATGTGTACAAAATTTAATCTGCTAAATGTGCTCTCAATTCTTGCAATAGAAAAACCGTCGTAATATGTTACAAATTCTATTTTCAAAGAAATCTTTCAACAGATTTTTTATGTAAAAACTTCAAACATTTCAGAGATTCCCCTTTGCATAGAAAAATCTTCCGAAAGCTAATATTATAATACGTTGTAATTTTTTAATGAGCCGGTCTGTACACATGAAGCAAAGACCTTTATACACAAAAAGGATTAAAGTGAGAGGGAAAATGTTTTGCACGCTTTTTCACAAAAAATGTTTCAATAGCGCAATGTGCTACTCCCAACCTAAGTACGAAATGATATGCTTTGAGAATTGTGAGCGATTAAATTTTAGTATGAAAACATTTTCCGACAAATACCTCTCCTCCTTTATGCTAAGGTGTTATTAATACACAATATCCACATGTATAAAAAGGTAGTTTTTCACGGAGATGTAGTAAAGCTCTTTTTAAAATATCTTAAGAGCTCAAAAATAACATTTGAACACACCTGCTCAAACCGTGTAGTATCACGCACATGGTTTCATTAGACTTTTACTCTAACCCTGTGTTTGATGGTGGGGATGGTATGAGAATCTCAAGTTGAATATACTTTCCGCATGTATTTAATCTTTACCAAACTAACGCACGTTTTGTTATAGCCAATAAGGCAACAAAGACAAACTCATAAGCAGTAAAAATCTGACTTGAGCTAGATGTCTGACGTTCACTGATTGTGAATATAGCTTACCGACCAGTCTACTCTGTATAAAGCAAATCAAGTTATAGCCAATAAGACAACAAAGACAAACTCATAAGCAGTAAAAATCTGACTTGAGCTAGATGTCTGACGTTCACTGATTGTGAATATAGCTTACCGACCAGTCTACTCTGTATAAAGCAAAGCAAATAATACGCATCTATGCATTATGCACATATCCCAAGGAATGTATATATTTCTGCAGAAATATATATATCTCTGTACAGAGGTACGATCTCTAGGATATTGCAAGTCAAGTAATGTAAGTACCGTTCAACTCTGCTAACTCTTTTGAAGTTGAATGCAATAAGCGCAAAAAGAAGAATAATACGAATGGGAACAGATGGAATAAGTCTTGAAACGCTTCTTGCTCTCCCCAGCTCCTTGAATTCGCCCCTTTGAGAAAAAAGTACTTAAATGATATTACTATGACTGACGTGTATTAGTATTAGTCTGTGTAGTCTCTCTTTGCAATCACTTTTAGGTAAAAAAAATAAAGTAGCTTCGTCCTAAGCTATATTAGAATGGAAGTGGCTAGAAGTATTTCTAGCAAGAGAGAAAGAACGTGTAGTATTTGCAGCTGTAAAAATCAGTTACTTTTAGTCATTAACTAGCCTCTGAATAGGTACTGCCAACTTGGCTTGACATTATTTTCCTAGAATGCGTGCATGTATCTTGTTAGTGAGAAGTAGTTTGTATATACGCGTGTACGAACATACGTATGATAAAAACATCTAATTTATACATATCTCTTATATCAAGTTACCTGAGTTCACACAAATTTGTGATTGAAGTGATAACACAAGCTCACTCTTGTGCATGCTTTTAGTTCGGCTTTATGACTAGGCTCGAGCAAAAGCCTTAAAGTTGAAGTGAGCTTAGTGTGGTTGTTTCAAGATTTTAATGTGAATCTAATTCTAAACATTTGAATATGAATGGAAGAAAAAGGGATTTTTAATGTGGGAGCGAAACGCAAGAAGTGAATCTGAATCACTTTATTTCTCATTTTAAGGATGCAAAGGGTGAAATTTTTTGTGAACATTTCATCTTCTGCTAATATACTCGTAAAAGTGAGAAGCTATATGGTATGTGTGTTTTTGAGTTTTTCTTCTTCTAGTTATCAAGTGCAGGCAGATATGCCGAAATATTGAAGGAGTGAGAACTATTAGAGGAAACTTTATATCCCACTTTGGACATCCTTAACAGTCTTTCTGTGCAAATTTATACACACGCACACGAGTCTACTTAAGCATAGTAATGATGACATTACAGTCTATATATATCCGTGAGGACTCACACAAGTTTCGAAAAAAGGCTTCATAACTTTTTTTAAAAACTATTTTGCCCCCTTCTCTTCTCTCTGCAAACTGAATAACTGTCATAACTTATCCGTCCTTTATTCTCGTTTGCTAAGCAAGGTACACAGTGTGTGAGAGAGGAAGTGAACTATAGTGACTATTTTTTCGGTGCACATTTGCTGTGAATAAGAAATCGGATAAAAGGCATACGGAGGGATTATTATTCTGCTTCTGAGGGAAAAAAACCCTTTGAAAATTTTATGTTTCTTCCAGAAATCATTTGACTACACATACCTGCATACCTAATGGTATATATGTAGTCGACATCTTCCTCAAATACTCCTGCTGTTCCTTCATTTCAGAATAAAGTCTCTAAAAGGGAAACGGCGTGGAAAGGGAGGGGAGTTTCCATTTCTTAGACTACTGGCAATATTGGAATTTTGAAAGCTGGAAAAAGAGAGCTTTCACGGTTGCTCAATTCCTCACATCTTATAAGAACGTCTTTTTCCACTTTCTCCAAGTGTACACATAAACCCGTTGTGTATGCATGGGGTGCTCCATTGGGATTTTTGTTTTACTAAAGGACTCTCCACAGCTTTTTTCCCAATGTGTGTCTCGTTCTCGTTATGTATACGGATAAAAACTTACTTTTTGGTGTTGATACGTGTTCTACTAGAAGAAAACTATTGCTTGTTACGAAACTGCAAATACTTTTCATTCAATTGAATATCCAATTGGATTCGGTCCTTGCCTGGTGAAAACATATATATCTTATGCTTAACCACGCTTAAATCCCATTCATTTCCTTTAAGAAAAATATATAAATACAGAGTCCCTTTTTCGAATTTCTGAATACGTAATGAAGACGACGAGAACAATGATAGTCTTTCTTATTGAATTGCCGGTCTGTCAGCAATAATATAGAAAAGGATTCGTTCAAAGCAAAGGGGTTATATCAAATTTGATAAACGCTCTTACACAACTTCTGAGATGTGAAAAGTTTGCCGTGTTATATATGCATGTACGTAAATTTCCTGTCATGCATACATCCCACCCAGTTTTGGAAAAGGAATCGTTTCAACTGTCGTAGTATCTCATATCCCCCAAGAAAACCTTTAAATGCCTGACGGCATTCCCTCCTCGATTCAAGACATTTGAGACCGAATTTAGAAGGATATTGTGCCTGCCAAAACATTTCTGTGTTATCTCTGAGTGAGATGATATTTAGTGAGAAAAGTAGAATTGAATGGGGAGGAAGACGGTGTAAGAGTGAGATAGAATGGTGACGGATATGAAAAGAGAACTTGAATCCTTCCAACAGCCCCACTACCACGAACATCACCGGTATGCCAATATTTGCATATGAGACATGATATGAGCCCAATAAAATGTCAATCACTTGCTTGTTCACTTCCCTCTCTTTCGCCACCAACGAAGCCTTTATGTCATTTGATGTACATTTAAGTAAATATGCATGTAGATTCACACACAAAATGACAGTGTTCGTGTACTTGTAGGCATGCGTATATCAGAATTTGAGTAAACACTAAGCGATTGGTATTCACTTGAGTGCCATGTACACGCTGTATCCTTTCGAGTAGCAAATGAGCCTCAAGAACATCCATTAAATTTGCCGTGTAACGCGATGTGAGTGTGAATTCTTTATACAAAAGATTGTTTCCTTGTACCGATAGCTCTTCTGAAAGGTTGAAGGCTATTTTGTAGCCCTATATCAGCCTTAGGAATCCTACATTATAGAGATATTCTCATTCAAGTTGAGGTTTTAGTATTGGAAAATGATTATTAATTTTTATGTATTTAATGCATTGGATTGGCTTTTTTGGCAAAGCGAAGAACTTTTTACATAATCAAAAAAGCGTTTCATTAACGTTCCCCCAGTGTGGCATGTAGAACTACGGAGATGAGAATCCTTCATGAATTGTGAACCAAAGTAATTTGTATATGAATAGGTGTCATCAGTCAGCGTTAGTTCGTTATTGACTTTTTTCCCTCTGCAAATGACATGTCATTAGTGGAAGGTATTTTCGGTATTATTATATATACTGGGTTTTTATTGATCCGTAATTTTATTAGTATTTGATGGCCTTCACTATAACGGTGCTGTATGAGTGTTGTATATGACGATAATGAGGATACATTGAGAATACGCGTAGATTTCACGTGTATAATCTTCTATTTTTTGGAGAGGGATAATAATTTTGAAGGGTTGGTCTTCTCTCTGTAGGAGAGTATAATTGAGTAGAAAATGCTTTCATTGAGTTTATCTCTAGCTGCCATACTTTCTTAGCCTGAAGGGGATGTCACAACGCGACAAAGAGTCACTGCTTCGAAAAAATCCTCCTCTTTTGTTAAATCAAGCTATAGCCAGGGAAAACCATAACGTATTGTGGACACATTCTTCACACAATTTAGCTACATGTGTTCCTCATTCTATTATATATCTTTCCTTCGTCAATGGTGGTTTTGTGACTTGTTCGATAGTAATTAGTGTCATCATCATTTAACTGTAATTGGAAAAAAATGACTGACTGACCTGTTTCCAAAGTGTGCATTAAAAGTCTTTACGTCGTTCTCAAGAAAATGGTGGACTTGAAGAAACAAGATTTTCTTTGTAAAATCTCATCCTGAAATAAAAAAACTTTTCAGTGCTAAATTAACTTTAGGCAATGTAATCACGTTAGTTTTTGGAGGTTTGGTTTCTTTCTTTCTTTTTTGCAAAAAACATGCATCCTTTGAAAGTTTGTGATTTCATTACATTCTCTCATCAAGCCTCTGAGAGACACGTTCCCATCCAACAATTTATTTGCTTTAAGTGTCTAAACTGTGTCATAAAAGATTGTCAATTTTTTGGAAAGGACGCTCCTTTTAGGGAACTCTTGAGATACTGCTTCTTTTATGTGATCTGACTAATAAACAGGATGCATGCAAGATACGAGTATATTTTAGCCGTGAACATTATATTACTATATTTGGCTGAGACTGCTTTATGTGTATCATTTTTCAGAGAGAGAAAAGTCATCATCATGAGCAGTAGTTCCTCGAAGTACTTAATGACTATACTGCTGACTGTCCAAAATCGGTGACATGACAAGCTAGCGAGAATTGCTGCTGATCATATTAATAAGGCTGTTCTTGTTGTTGTGTACGTGCTGAAAAACCCTACACGTGAACTGACCCAATTATATGACGCATATAGAGAGATAATATGCTTTACACAGTTTATGTGACTGTGAGGGAGAATAGAGGCGAGAGCGGAGGAATTTTGATGCAGTACACCCGATATTTGTATTTCAGTAGCATATTTCACGCTAATCAAGTCTCAAAGCATGATTCGATTAGAAAGACACATGAACTTGCTTGATTTTATTCGTGCTAAAGCCATTCCGTTCTATTTTAAATGTTTGTTTTGTGGCTTTCCTGCACTGCACATGCACGCGTTCAGTTAATTTTTGCTTTTTATTAAATGTACCCCGTACGTATACATTACCTATGGCATGTTTTGTTTTGCTTGTAGATTCCGCATGAGCAGCAAATTTTCACGTTATCTTTCCACCGGAAATGGATGTCAATGTCAACTTGTCAACAGGGGAACATAGGGTAGATACGAAACAAAATGAAAATTTAGAGGAGACAAGCGTATCTTCAGTAGATGGCAGAATAGATGATGGGCAGGCGGAAACCCATGCAAATCATAATTTACAGGAGAAACCCAACAATGACATAAATATAGATTCACTGACCCACAATCCCTTCTTCTCACACACTGCCATGGATCCTAAATACAACAATGAAAGTATTACAGCAATGGAACAAGTTCTTTCAGAATTCTCAAATTCACTAGCAGATGACGAGGATGAGGACGATGACGAAGATGATGGGGAGGACGGAGCTGACTACGATATGAATACTGGAAGCACCCATAGTAATGCCGGAGGGGGACTCGATCTCTCCTCTATGATGATCCCTAACATGACCCATCATAGCTTTGATGACATTCAATTTTTCCCTTCCAGTCATCGTGGTCTCAGGCTTCAACCTCAATTCCAATTCCACCAAGACCAATTAAACGATCCAAATTTCCATTATGCTCCTAACCTCAGTTGCTTTGATGCAGCTAATCTCGTCAACCTTAGTGGCAGTGGTAGTGTTAATAATAGTTATTCCCTAATTAGTGATTCTACTAGTGGTGATATCAACAGTGCCTTTTCCGTAAGTTATCCGATATCTAAATGAACCTCGACAACAAAATATCGGACTTACGCGTAGTGGGAAAATGATAAATAATTATAATATATAGGGATTATAGCTCCTTCATTCAAGTTGGTATTACATCCAAGTACTTAGATGAACTCTGTCCCGTACTATACTGCATATCACATTCGAAATGGTTTTACAGCCCGACAGGAACAGATTTAAGTTGAACGATTAATCGGGATAAACTACCCTATAAACCTTTGAAGAAGTGTGTCTCTGACGTGTAATTTGCATTCATTTCTAGTCGGGCATTTATTTAATAGGTAATAGGTACAATAATATGCATGCAATGCACATCCTCCGTCTTTTTTCATAGAGTATAAAAATATCTACGAGGGGAAATTCACCTTGAAAATAATCTTGCACGCATGCACACTTGAAAATCCCATTCTCCAACCCACAAACAATGCAATATGCCAAGAAAACCACACAGCTGCACACAAAGTGTCAACGGATGGCCGTTATAAATTTCCGTTTCCCCTTAACCTAGTCTTTTTTCCATTGAACAAAAGGTGTTTTCAAGGGCTTGTTATGTTGAATCGTAAGTGCCTGTCCGTACATTAGCTAAACATTTCAAACAAAACTTTTTCACCAGTTGCAATATTATTATTATTATTTTTACATAAAAGCCCAGTTTGAATGGGTAAACGGCTGTAACAAGTATGTGTACTAACATGATGTGCACAATCGGAGACAAAAAGTTGGTTGTGAGAAGGAGGAAAAAGACAAGAGTAGTCCTTTCGATGTTTTTATTGGCAAAAGAAATCGTGAGAAGTTTGAGATGGTGGAGGTGTACTACATTTTTTGTAAACATGTCTCTGTCTTGGGGCTTCTTGTGCAAAGTGTGGAGCAACATGGCTTAAGTATGAGTGCTTTACTCTGATGCATCTTTTTTTTCTCTGAGTCGTTCTAAAACCTTGTGAGAAAGTCTTGAGACAACCAGCTTGCTCTTATTGTGCTTCCAACGAGATTGTGTACTATTACTAAGGTGTGAAAATGATTACTAGCGCAAAATTTTTTGTGGTCTTTAGTCGAGGAAAACGGTAATCAAATGAAGACCGTAAAATAAAAAAA
>JAHZNA010002256.1:0-10412 GCA_027743935.1 Sinodicranocentrus sp. ZH6
CGTTCGAGTATAAGTAATGAGTAATTGCACTAAAAAAAGCGTTGCTACTTTCAACTTTACAAAATATTAATGATACACTCACTCTCCTACTTTCACCAATTTAATTAGGTATAATCTATGTCAGATATGTAAACTTTCTTTCCCAGGTTAGGTGTGAATTTATAGGAATGTGATACATATATGCATACTTTTCAGTGTCGTGTATGCATGCACAAGTCAGCACACCATTCATTCCTTCAATCGAAAATTTCATTTCTTTTATCTCGACTGACTGTCAGTCCAAAACTATGGCTTGTGAGCTAGATATTAATTTTCTATTATTTATGCAATAAGCAAATAAGCGTAAAACCAACCGGAATATGTGGAAATGATAACAATCCCTTCCATATCTACAATTGAAGTAGAAATGTCTTCACAGGAATTTGGTTCGTTCATATCAGTGTTTGTTCCTGAAATGACGGATACGGTTCTGCTGGTATAATCCGAATCAAATGTATCTGTCAAAATTATTGGAAAATTAATGATTTTTCTTCTTCAAAATAAACGGGCGGATAATTTCCTAATTTATGTTGTATGTACGGTACCTGACAATACATTCCCATCGATGTGGTCGAGTCCGGAAGTCCTGTAATAACTTCCACTCCCCTCGGATTCACATCCTAAACCAGAATCGGTTATTGACTCAGGTGTAAGTGAGTCGTGAATTCCGATGTCCATCGTAGTTGGAACAACAAGGTCGAGTTCTGGTTCTGTCACTTCATGTTTAATATTGTTTGAACTGTCCGTGCATTTATTCCGAACGCTTAGGGACGGGGTAGGGGTAGGTGCTTCTTCTTGTTGAGATTCTATAACAGTCTCCGCCGACTCCGCCTCCAGCTTCGTTGAGACTGGTTCTGCTTCCACTTCTACTTTCACTTTGACATCGTTCCCGCTTGATATTAAGGATGTAGAATTATAGCGGTACTTTGTTATGTACCTCTTGAAATCCTCTAACTGGTTCCTGCTGCATTCTTTTTCCAAGAAATCCTCATCAAATTCAGAGAATATTTCTCGCCGCATACGAATCTTATCTTTCGTTGTGCGTACTCTGGCCATATCTACATTGCAATAAAATCAAAGATTCAAATAAAAATATATGCACACTTTTATGACTTCCACTTCCACTTTCCACATATTTACTCTGCGGGACTATAGCTATTATATGTTCCATGTCACATGTAATCCATATCCTTCGCCTGTCTACTTTGAAATGCAAACATGCATTCCAACAGTAACTGTCACAACTGTAACTGTCAATTTGATTTAGAACACTTTTGATAAAACTGATTGAACTGAAAATACATATCTATCTATCCATCTTTAAATATAAACTGTTAATATTAGTATAACGGGCACGTCGTACCTCCTTAGTAGTTTTCTCGACTAATCTGTATTCTGTGCTAAAACCAAAACCTAATGGTAAGTCGAAACAAACTTATCATGTTATCATCTAACAAATCCAAGTGCAAAAGTGTTGAGTGAGACTAGTGAGTGAGCAACAAGTAATAGTAACCTTTTTTTCCATTCGTACACAACGAATGCATTTGAATTGAACTAGATATGTAGATCCTGCTCCATTCTGTTTCTCTCCTGTTCGAACTTGCATTTACATCATTGCATGTATATGCCTGTACTCTGTACTGAACTGACTGACTAATAAAATAAGACTTACTGGCCAGCGTTGTCACATGAGATTGATGAGAGGGTCTGGTGTGTTTAGGTAACAAAAACTTCGGTGCCAGTTATTCACTCAACGTTTGATTACCATTTTTTCATATCAAAATGAACACGAGATTTCGAAATAATGGGGATATTTTGTTTCATTTTTGCAATATTTTATTGAACCTTTTGGACATAATAGTCTTGAATTAAAAAAATATTATTCAGTCCGCTGACACAAAGGTTGTACTCCATCGTTAGTACAGTACTGATCATACCATGTTCCATCACCTCCATAAATGGTTGCGCAATTCTCTTCTCGACCTCCGTTAGGATAACCTGGGCCCCAGCTTGTGAAACTGAATTCAGTTAGGGAGGCAATCCAGTAATACCGACCTTCCCGCCCTATATCGGAACCTCCCAGCCAAAAGTATTTAGGGTCAGCTAGGATTCATAATGATCATTTGATTTTAATCTGTGTTAAATTTTGTTTCGTTGATCGTCGCTGTTTAGGCTTTTTTTAAAAAAAATATTTGTAAATCTGCAGCAAATATCTAAATATCTGTAAAATAAGCACGTTTAAATAACTCACCAAAATTTCCGTCTAAATAAGTCGTCAGAATGTCATTTTCCTCTTTTGTCCGCACCTCAGCCGGCTGCATATTGTTTTTGTGACAATATTCAATGAAATCCATGAAATTCATCTGTGAAATGTGAAATTTTATGTAATCTATGAATACTACTTTAAATGCAGATATTTGAGTCACGTAAAAAGCTTTTTTGTAAGTTAGTAAGTTATAGGAGAATTATTGATGTGAGATGTCAAAGTTTGTTTGTGTTAACATTATCGCATATAAGGTAATTTGACCTACAAGAGAGACCTTAATTTTACAAATGTTGGTCCTTGTTATTGCATTTGAGGATTTTGAATCGCAGCATTCCATTATGTGTTTTTTTATCTAATCATGAAGTGCGTTGTAGACAGACAAGACAAACAACGACGGTATGCTTCATTCACTTTCACTTACTAAAATTGGTTGATGGAAAATTTTCAATTTGCTTTCCCTTTCCCTACCCTATTTGTTTTTTGTTAAAATGATGAAATGAAAAATGACACAGGGCGGGTGAATATTCTTGGAAGCTAAAAAGTCACGTAAACACTTTCGTGAATCGGACGGCATAGCATAGCCAACACCCCACTATTATCCACTATAACTCGTTTGATAATTCGGTACAAGGTCTTGTAATGTAGTTAAACCTTCAACCTTATCGTCAAATTGTTGTTGTTGTTGAAAATTGATAATCTTACTGATCATGTATGGCCAAAAAATGCCTGATTGCTTTACGAATCGAACTGATTATCGCCAGTAATTTTCTTAGATTTGGCTTGGCCATTAATTTAGAAAACTTACATATAAATTAAATCCCACAAACTGCTTTCCGGCTTGCGTCCTGTTGGAATGTACCAAGGGTTGTATTTTGACCTCATTTGTTCCTGCTGTAATTATAGTACGCGATTAGTGGTGGTAGCATTTGTGTCATTTTACATTAAAGCTTTGAAGAGTTCTTAAGTATTAATGCTTACTATGCAAATTTTTGTAATACTTGCCTTCAGCTAACGCCGTAACGGAACAAAACACTACCAGCACATAGCAGATGTTAATGAGAAACGAGACCCCAAGTGTTCTCGCAGTGAAACACATTTTAATTTTAAGTCGAAGTGCCAAGTGGAGAAACAAACTGAAATTGATTAAACGGACAAGAGGACAAATTTATTGATCAGCTTCGCTCTCGTTCAACTCTCTTTCTACTAAAAATTAGTCTTAAACGTCTGTGCAATATCATGATAATGAAATGATAGTAAAAGACAGTACATATTTGGTGACTTGACAAAATTATCAAGTCTTAGATTGATTGACAGCTTTAACAGCAATGACATAAAAAGAGTCAGATTACGGTATAGTTCAGTAAAAACTAGTCCTATGCCCATTCGAAATGATGATATCAGGAGGATCTGCGAAAGCCCGTAAAAATTGTGTAAATAGCGCTTGCACGATCTGCTAAAAGAATTAATCTACCAACGTACCAACTACCATCCATCGTTTCCATTCCTTTCTAAAATATGGTTTCAAATTTCCGGTCCTGAATTCCAGTGTTTCCTCAATCAGCATCTCCATATAGCGCGGATCGTTTCTGCTGTAATTTTAGAAGGAATAAATTTAATTTGCCCACTAGGGTATTTTAGGCAGTCGCGATTTTAGTGAACTGCATAATAGGATTGTAGGTATGTAGGTTTGCTACACTTCGGCAAATGAATGTTCTATGATTTTATCAGATGAAGATGAATGACAGTTTTGATTTTAATCAGCGCTCCAATTAGGTTGGTTCGTCGGAGCATGTGAAAATTAAATGGATGTAGAATTACTTATCTTTCGGAGTCGGACAGCTAATGCGCTTTTATCAAGTACGCAACGCATGCAATGCACTGCAAACTGCAATAGAAGTTTTTGTTTTCACGCCTTCAAGTTCAATATTATGTGCATATATTTACACAAACGAAAAGTGCTTTTCAAGCAAAATTTATTTATTACAAATCAGCATCCCATTACAGGTGACTGGGTCTTTAAAGCTAATACTCAAAATACTTACAATCAGTACAAGACCTCCGTTACAGTAATTTTAACTTGCTTGAATGCACATAATGTTTTTTTTCATAATAAATGTAAATGTAACCCGAAGGCTAAATCACATTCTTGACATATTGCGGTGTACACCAACAAGCTCTAAAGGAATTTGCAATTCTGTAATTTTCACCTTATGATTTGAGTGGGATGCAGAGATTAGAAGATATCCATCTGAACTTAACTCACAAGAAACATCATCAGCATTGACGCCGTCAGGTATGAGATATCGCCGAAGAAATTCTTGTCTACTGTAATTTTGCTCATCACTTCGTGTCTGATGTGCGCCATAAATGCTGACATATCCATCAGTAATTTTTACATGAATCTCTTCCGGTCTAAATTTCTGAACGTTCAACTTGAGCTGCACAAGACAAGGGAAGCAATGACAAAAATTGGAAAATATGTTTATGAAATAAATTAATTTCTTAAAAATCGGCTAACTATTAATCTTACCACATATTTGTCACCGTTGTTCTGGAATGTTTCCATCGTCAGCGGATGTTCCTTTGCCAAAAGTGATTCAAAATCTCTCTTCGTTGAGTCACAAAGCTTAAAGTATTTGGACAGCGTTGGAATTAAAATATCGCCAAACTCTGAAACATGCCGACTCTTGTTAACAGATATTGGGAACGTATTCCTTGGCTGATCCCTATGTTGGGAAATGGTAGCCAAAGGTAAATTTGACTCAAGCTCAATGGGAATTATCATTTTTGATACGATGAACTGCAAAAAACTCAAGAATATATATCCAGAATCACTAAACCGAAAGGGAAAATCTGCTTAAAGGGGTAATGTGCAAAAACAGTGGAGGTTACTTAAACAGTGTCACAAAAAGAATAAGCTTGCTGTTTAAAAAATCAAGTGTTTTATAAATAAATTTATGAATGAATTCACGTTCCTGTTTACATATATCTTCCTACGTGTACGCAGACTCAGCAATGTTTAAAAATACTTATTAGCATCGTAGGCGGTAACTTGCGTCAGTTTTCGAAGATATGGGCGAATGCATGCCATGCTGTGTGAAAGCTAGCCTAGCCATTCTGGCTGGACCCGGTGTTAGTAGAATGTATTCTTTAAAGCGAATTGCGAGTTGTTTTCGCACAGCGTCATTAATTGTAACTTGTAAGTGGGCGAATAAATAAAGAGCTACCTTACGAAGGTCTATAATACATACGTATGTTGTTAGTTTGTAGTTTTGTAGAAGTGCAGAATTTGAAAAGGAAAACATAAGATTTGTGCATCTCTGCGCCAGAAATACTTGTTGTTGGGGTGGCTATAGAAGTGTTCAGGTTAAGACTTCAGTTCAGACTCGAGAATACATAGGCGACAAATATTACGTGGTATTTTTAGAGCTTCGCTTTACCCACTTCTTTGCTCACACTTATAACAGTTCCATCAGTCGCCTTCATCACAATAACGATTGATGTGATGACTATAACAAAAACAAATTAAAGTTATGGGTGGTGGTTCTAGTGGTGATTGGTAATTTTTACGAAGTTACATGCGCACACACATGCAAGTAAAGGAAAATTAATTAACGCTAAATATAAACGGTTGTTCTTTTATTTTAGGCATTATACTTTATACATCGATGCATACGCATAGGCATAAAGCCTTGTAGAACGCATACGCATGAAATCTTATAGAATATGTATTTCCTGAATTAATTTCTATGGTTTAAGATTTAAAAAAGTATCTTCATTCCGCACGTAGTTTTTCGCATGATATCCTTGTAATTCGTATTTAGGAGCGCAGAATTTATAAAATTGGTTATTCTGTGTCGGCTTGTGTGTCCTGGCGGCTCGAGAACAACTAAATATTTCTTAAAATTTGAGTACTGCGCTCATTCAATTTAATATATTTATATGGTTTATTTTTAAGGCTAAGCTTTACGCTCCGAACTTATATTCCTCGTGTATATCTGTCCGTCCGTCCTCGTAACAGTCGTAAGTGGCAGGACTGGTTATGTCGAAATCTGGTAAGTTATGGTGATACTACACCTAAGCTTCCGTAAGAGTTGAATCCAGCCACTTTGTCATTATTTCGAAATTATTCGCAGTTTCGATTTTTTTAAAATGACAACATGCTCTGTCATGCATCATTTGAAAGCTAAGGGAGCGTCAATTTAAAACGTTTGGAATTGGAGGAGGGGGAGGGAGGGGTCTGGCAAAATCGTGACAATAATGTTAACTTTCCTTATCCTACAATGTTAAATAGGCGTGACATGGGGGGAGGGAGGGTGTTAAAAAGGCGATTTTTTCAAACCTTTTAAATGGACGCTCCAATGACGAGGTCAACACATAGACGTGTGCTTAAAATTTGCTTACTTTGTTCGTATAGTAGCTACAATGGACGTACTCCATTGTAGCACAGACTACAGAAAACATGGTTTCTGTGTTTTTATAGTGCACTTGTCGAAAGTATAGCTCTTGGGACTGCAACTTTTTTAAAAACATTTATGTGTGTGTATTGTGTAATAAGTTTCATTTTAATACTAGAGAATGAAAAACACCTACACCCAAGCAAATGGATGATTTCATGACAGAAAGCACATTTCAATGATGACTTCTGACACAGATTTTGGAGTCTCTATTTTCAAGCATTTCAAAGTGTTAGCTATGTCATCCCTATCTTAGATGTCACAAGAAATATCTGATGTAGCCAGAGCCAGAATAGCAACTGCATTATGGAAATTGAAAGTCCGTACGGCGTACAGACAGTGAAACGAGTGAAAGTGAGATTACAATTATGAGAGATGTGTTCATTATCACACAATCAAGGCCAATGGACAAACTAGGAGAACGTCCTTATATTACTTCACCGGGGGGTCAGAGAATTGTGATTTTCCTGTCTTGCCCATTCTAAATTTGTAATATACGTAATGGTATTATGTGTAGGGTTAAAAAAATCATTTTATTTGCTGATGTTATATATGTACGTTCCCGAGATGCCTGCCTGCAACTTAATGTGCATTTTGTTGAATGTTTGAATGTAAAAATAAAATGCATAAAAATGTTACCAGCAGACAAAGGATATTCCAAGTTCCTGTTAAATTTTTCATTTATATGATATACGTCAATGTGTATAGATATCTTCCTATCCGTCCTAACCTAACCACAGTCCACAACACTGGGGGATCGACCCAATCAGTATATCAGTGAATACCAATTGCATTCATATCTATAAACTATTTACATCCAACTTCAATTAAATATGCCATATTATACTTACAATTTAAATGATAAAGCTTACATAATTTATAACATAGAGGAATATCATACCGAATTTTTTTCTGTCGGTGGCCTGTGAATGAGTCATTTCTTCATTGCTTTTGTTTTTGTCGTGTCGTTCGTTGGCGGTAATGGCTCAATTAAATGTCTAAGAGGACTAGGAAGAGTTGAAGAAGGTCCATAAGGCCTGCCCACGGCATACTTGCTATGTACTTTCTTATCACACGTGTACATGTTTTCGGAAAAGGATGCACACATCACACTCACACGTACGCATGTGTGTGTTGTGGACTGTGGACGTTGTAATTGTGATTGTGATGAGCACTGGAGTAAAAGGATGCTAAAAGATACATAAGACTATATTATTATTGTCGCATGGGGTATGTGCAGTAAGCACACACATTGCGCCTATGTATATTTGTTACTGATTTTATACCTATTTTTAACATTTCGGATATTACCGTGGACCGTGCACCCGTGCACGCATAAATATGCGAGGTGAAGAGGGTACAACATCAACGTTTCTTCCATACAAGTATGTATTATGCACATTCTATTCTAACTAAATTAGGAGAACTCTGACTGAACGTGACGTAGTAGTCGACTCGATCTCGGTTTGCATACATTCATTCACATTTCTCTGATGTGAGCGTATTTCTGTTGTTGGGAGATGGGAACGGGAAGTAGATTTTAGCGCTACAATTTAGCACGCTAGAATAATTGGTACCCAAAATACATTACTTCATAATTTAACTGCTTATTAATTTACTAGCGTTTAGAAACAATGAATTGAGTCTACACAATATATAAGTTCGGTGCAATGAAGGTTGATGTGCTACTCGTTTTGTTTTAAGTAAAATATTATAAAATTTATAAGCAAGTGCTAGAGGGCTTTGCACATTTTAAGGTGAAGCGCATTATTGGCATGTATTCTTTTGAATTTTTTGTGGGGTTCGGTTTGTGCAATTTTATGTTATAGAAATAGAATACAAGCAAAATATTGTGTGAGCTCAGTGAGCTGTCATTTGTTTCCTGTGGATAATCGTGTAATACTCCTGTTCAACAAACTACAAATCACACCACACACTCATAGGTGTTTTCATCATTTACGGGTTTTCGTCGACATAAAACTTACTGCTGACTGAGACAAACCAACTTACTTAGATACTCAGTTTTATAACAAACAAACACATATCAGTCATTTCGCTAATACCACACAAACGATACTAAGATCTCAACATTCGCAACTATCACAAGAAGTTAAGAAAGTTGCCACTACGCAAAGAATATGTGCTTATCATAGTTGGTTCCTGTGTTTTATTATGCGCTTGACCTTAACGCTATAATAATGGAGGAGTTTACTTTTACTGACATCGAAGAACACTTAACGTATGCTGGTGCAGTGAAAAGACCACGAATGTCTGCACCTCCACTACTAGCTTCAGTTAGTGCTGATATACCTCCTAGATTGGAAAAGGAGGTACCCAATCCAACCACGTCAATTGAAATCGCCAGCTCTAGTGCAAATGCGCATGCTACTCCACATGTCAAGCCACCTACACTTATGCGTCAATTGACCCGCACAGAATCAACGAACAATTCAGGTGGTACAAGGACAAACCCTCGAAAAGGCAGTCATTCTAATTCATTTGTCGTTCCTGAATTGAAACAAACGAATGCATTGGAAGGGACCTCTTCATCCGGGGTTCAAATCAAGAAACGAATTTCAATTAACATCCGAGAACAACAAAAGCATGCAAAGTCGTCCCCTCCTACTGCTTCTCCGACTGCACCCTCTTCCGAAACAGAGGTTTCGCAATTATTAATTTAATTTCTACTCTTGTATAAATTCTTTAGAGTAGTTTATTGAAATAGATGAGACCGGTGCTCATTCTTTAGAAGTCAAAGAGTAGAACATACCTTTTCATTTTGTAAAAAAATAAAAATTCTGATCGGATGGAAAATTTGTCTGTTTATGTATGTAGATAAACTTTCATAGACAGCTCGTTAAGAAAAGGTTGGAAATTATCTTGAATCGTACCAAAACAACTTTTAATCAACAGGAGGAAGCGATAGAAAAAGCTAAAAAACGGGACCAAACGCCATCCCGATCACGTACTGTTTCCAGAGGAGTTATAATACAGGCACAAGTAAAAATACTAACGGTTTGGCTAACCGAGAATCCAAATCCTACACCTTCGGCGTATCTCGAAGTTTCTAATCAAACTGGGTTAGAAATTAAAAAAATTAAGGTAAGTTATTTTCATATGAATTTTTGCTTTATCAGATATCACGACGATATCAAGCATGTGTATTCTAATTAATGTGAGGACCTTATCCATAGGCCTGGGCGAGGAAACATTCCACCATTGGAGCACCAGATAGCGGTTTCTCGCCAGGTAGGCTATATCAAACGTCCATGCAGATTTTGTGTTAAAATGGGTAGGTACCACGGTGTGCAGATTGTCTTTTTCTTATGCGTTGACAGATAGTAGGTCTCATCGCAATCGTGCTGCACCTCTATTACGTGTCTCAGCAGGAAATCATTCCAATATTAACGTGTGTAACGATTCCGTCCAACAACGTACGTTCATTTAATCATAATTAAGTTTTATAGTATAATAATGTGTGATGTGACTTGTGACAACACAGGGATATTATAATTTATCTGGTGACTCTTAAATTGCTCACTTAATGGCAAACAGGTCTGCCGACAACTAAACAATGTGTCACCAATAAAGAAGAATCGAAAAGGCAAAGTGTCGTTACACAACCTAAATTGAAATTTTGTAAGAGTACT
>JAHZNA010002257.1:3665-18980 GCA_027743935.1 Sinodicranocentrus sp. ZH6
CTTTAAAAAAATATATAATTAATTAAGACAAATAATGTAAAAATGAAAGTAATTAATTTATATTTACCCTCCTCCAATAACACAAATGTTTGGCGTATTCTCCGCACCCATCTTACACTGTTTCAATACAATATTCCACTTAGTATCCCAAAAATAAGTAAAGAAGCAAGCTGAACTGTGACTCTTTCTGGAGGATTTCAGGTGGGAAATGAATGCTTTGTCATGAAAGGCATATTATTTAATATCAAGCTAAATCAAGTTGGAGTTTGGCATTATATGAAGAAAAAAATTGAATAGAAATTAAGCAACTGAGTATTACACCTGTTCCGTCACGTCTCACCAGAGCTCTGCAGAGATACATGCTCATCTATCAAGGTCAGCTACATCTCGAAGTGAATCAAAGCATACTAGTATAAAATGTAAAACTTGAAATGAAAAGAGCAGTAAAGTTGAGCAGGATATCACTCAAAACTACATGTACAGTCCCAGCTTAAATTTCTCAAGTAAAAAAACCCGTTAAGTAACAAGGTAATATATTCAACAAAGTTACGTCTCAACTTTTTTCCAGGGTTTATACGTGCGTATTATACAAGCATGTATGCTGAGGTGGAGAAGAAAATAAATATAATTGAATTTGGTTCTGTTCAAGGTCGTGAAATATATTTTTTCATTTATATAACATGCAGCAAGGAGCTCATGTAATGGATGCTTAGCATACATTTACATTCGAGTTTTTTTGAGTTTCTTTCTACAGTCTACAGCTCTTGGTTGATCATTGTTGGAAATTTACTAGACATGGCATTATTCTAGCCAGAAGCGAACATAATCTGAATAATATATGAATAATAATAAGTCGATCAATAATGAGACAATTACAAATGGGAGGATTGTGTTGAGATTCACACATGCTGAGAATTCTTAGCTAAACCAAGTTAGCAAGTGGAGCTCGTATTTGTATGAAGTTAAGTAAGACGTTGAGTTTTATGGATTTTAAGTATTGAATATTTAATGAGAACAAGTAAGGAAGAATACTGCAAACCAGAAAATGCAATTTTGCTACTGGAGTACGATATAAAAGAGTTTGGGTGGGCAAAAAACTACATTATACGTAAAAGATACAATAAGTTCTTGTTTATTTGCAAAATAGCGTAAATGTATGAGATGGGAGCATACAGGGCGTTGCAAAACGCAAAATATTCCACTAAAAGCATATTGGATAGTTTCAAATGTTTGGAAAAAGCAAAAATGACCTGGAAAGTTGATTTTCTGTTTGTTAAGTGTTTCTTTTGAATAAATTGAAGAAAACGGGGATTTAGAGGGATATCTTATTTTTTCAATATTCCATGCTTTCCTATTAACTCTGGAGGAGAGGTTAAAAACACATTAAAATTTTAAAAGCCCAATGCTCCAATGACGTCAGTTCTCAAGCTTTCAGCTTTATCCAACGAATTGAAAAAATCCAACTGCAAAGAAAGACAAACTCTTTTGCGAAATTAACTCATTTAAAATTCAGCCCTCCAGGTCCCATCCTACGAAGCTTTCAGCTTTCAATATATTTTTCATTAAAGGAAAGAATAACCTCTTATCAGTTTAAATAAGAAATTCATCAACCTCTGACAATCCATTTTACATTCAGCAGTTGGCAAACCAGTAGGATTTTTTTGTTAACTATAACCACTCAGAAAAAAAATCAGGGAAAATGTTCAAAAATCCAACTGCAAAGAAAGACAAACTCTTTTGCGAAATTAACTCATTTAAAATTCAGCCCTCCAGGTCCCATCCTACGAAGCTTTCAGCTTTCAATAAATTTTTTCATTTAACGAAAGAAACCTCTTATCAGTTTAAATAAGAACGTCATCCACCTCTGACAATCCATTTTACATTCAGCAGTTGGCAAACCAGTAGGATTTTTTTGTTAACTATAACCACTCAGAAAAAAAATCAGGGAAAATGTTCAGTTCCCGATTTTACCAGGGTTTAGCTCTCATCACAAAACTCCAAAGAATTTTTGCCTTGTCCAGTATAGAATTCCTCAAAACTTCGACAACATTTGGAATACAGTGTTTCCCCAAATATCAACTGCAAGCTTATCTCAACTACCCACTAACTGTCATTTGGAGCGTTTCAATAGTCTTAAAAATGATTTTCCTCTATAGAGCTCACGAACTGGAAAAGCTGTGTATCACTTTAGCCTACTGGCTTGCTGGAACACTTACGTTTATTGTGTACACGCTAATTCACTTCCAGTCACAAGAATTCGTTCAAACGTTTAACACAACTCTTAAGTTTATGAACCAGTTTCACTCTCGCTATATGCCAAACTTTATTTCAAACTCGAGTCGATTCAACCTCATCATTGAAATTTCTCTGCTCGTCCTCCTATCCCAGTTCCCCATTTCGTTTATTGGCTGCATTTTATTTTGTATTTATGACCCCAGAGGACCAATGTGGATGGGGAGTCTTATCCCTGACGAGTATTACTCCTTTGGGGTGGCTCTCTTTCTGGTTATCCTACAGGCTTATCTTTTGATTAATATGGTTCTCGCTATTGGTTATGTTTCTGGGGCCATGTTTGTGTACGTTGTGTACTTCACCTTCCTCTTGAAAGAGCTTCGAATGAACCAGAAAAAATACAACACTTTGGAAAAACTTCGTCACTCAAAGAACCTTCAATTGGAATATAGGACTTTCCAAGTGATGCAAGTTTATGGAATAAATAAGCTAGGAATTTGTTTCGTTCTTCTTAACGCAATCTTTATGGCGACAGCTATACTCTCTTTATTTGTCGGGATTCGCTTCTGGAATAGATTGCACTTAACTTCTCAAATCCAAATGATTGTGCAGGGCGGGGTAAGCTTGGGATTTTGGACATTTTTGCTGGAAAATGGAGGTCGCTTTTTTGGAACGAGAAGTAGGAAGGTTATAGCATCATGGAAACTTGTAGGATATAGGCGTGAGAGAAAATTAATGTCAAGATTTAAAAAATCTTGTAAACCAATTACAATCTGTTGTGGAAGCATCTTTATCATTGGGAAAGTGAGCGTGTTGGTTTTCTTGAGAGGGGTGACTTGGGGAACTGTTAGAGCTCTGCTAACTACTCGGGAATGACAAATTCACACGGCCAATGATTGCTATAAAAATACTTGAAAATGTTATCTATTTAATCATATGATTTTTCTTTCAGAATAATAAACATAATTTTAAAAATTAATTGGAGCTGAAGAGCATTTAAAAAAAGTCAAATGGCACTCCGGTTTCTTTTTTGGAGCCTTCCAACTTATTGTAAAGAATCCTATAGTAAATAGGCTGCCATTTCAAAACTGATGTTTAACAGGGAATGGCGGGTTTTAACAGTCATCGATTTTTTTGTAAAAAAACAGAACAAGGTTAATTCTACAATGGACAAGCAAAAGGGTTATTTAATGGAAAATCCCTTTCTGAAATATTTCCTCTAGTTTGACAATTTTTATGGAATTATTTAATCTAGATTCTTGTTATTGCTCCCATTTTACGCTAATTTTTATTTCAAAATTACGGATATTACATGGGAAAATACAGCATTTTTGTATTTTTAATAGATATGTCAAGTTGGTAAATTATTTTTCCAAACAATTCAACCATTATTACATAGTAATAGTTTTGTTGACAAGTGAAAGAATGGGCTAAACATTTATCCCATTTTACTATTATTTTGAAACTGTTAAAATTTATATAATAGGGGGTTTTAATACAATTGAGACATTAGTGGCGAGCTTTGATGTTTTGTGTCGAATTCATTTCAATAAATCCAGAAAGCTTACTTGTATTCATTTTATCAAATTACGAGGAGTTCTCAAAAAGCTTGAAACAATTTTTTGTGGGTTTAATTTCTGAAAAATAATTGCCAAGCACATGCAAAAAACTCATACTAATTTTAAAACAAACAATTTTGAATTGGCATATTGAACAAATGCATCTTATAAATTCATTTTTAATAAAATTAATTGAGGTATCTGCCAATTTTCAATCTCCCCAGTATCAATTACCGCAATTTCTACATAACATTATGTAGATTAACACTCAAATTTTAATTTGTTCCGAAACTTATGAAAACTCCTCGTACTAAAATGATACAAAGCAAGAAGACATGTTTAGCTAAAAAACACAGTGCTATTTCCTCAATGCTTACTTTACTAGAAAAACAAAAATATTATGCGGAGTTTTCACAAAAAAGTATTTTTGTCAAGTTGAGTTTGACGCATACGCAATATTCACAGTATGGTGTCAAGACACACCAGTCTTCATTTTGCTGAAATATTCTCAAAACTTTACTTCTTTCTTTACTACAAAGAAATGTTTAGCGATAGGAATTACAGTTGGATTGCCAAGCTAACTTGGACCTTGCGCCTTTTAGGAATTTCTACTTTGTCCTTTTCCCGAAAAAATAACATATTTTCTCTCAAAACTACCCTTTCCCTTGAGTGTCATATATGGACAAATATCCTTCTCGTTTTCACCTGGGTGGTGGGCACATTGGGAAATATTTGTTTGCTTCGTATAAATGGGGAAATTACTCGAGTTAATTTAGCTCTCGCTTACTGGATCCCTGGATTAATTATCGTTTTACAATTTTACATTTGTTCTAAACTTGCTTTGGAGGTCTCGCGAGGTTTCAATGGAATGCTAAGCTTCAGCCGCTACATTCATAGTGAGTATAAAATACATTAAAACATTAAAAAGTTGATCTTAAAAAACTTTTATCTATAGGAAATTACATGCCCAATTTCAACCGAAATGAAAACAGGCTGACCTTCTTCACCGAGACATTTTTGGTGATTTACGGCTTCACATGTTTTGCGTCATTTCTAGGATGCACAATATTCTGCATAAGTAACCCACAAGCGGATATCTGGCTGGGTGCATTTATTCCTCAGTCCTTATACGTATTTCCGGTTGCACTCATCATCATCTTGCTCCACGCTTACCTTCTATGCTGTGCTCATCTCATTTTAGCTTTCCTAGGAGGATTAGGTTTCCTTTGCGTGGTTTACTTGACACCAGTCCTTATTCGAGAATTGCGCTTACGCCGACCTTCCTACAAAACCCTGGAACTTTTACGTAGCCCCCAAAATCTCCGTAATACGTACAGGTCCTTCCAGCTTGTGCAAGCTAACAGTGTCAATCGTTTGGGATTCCTGCTGGCAGTACTAAATGGGATGTATATGGTAGCAACTTTTCACTCCAGCTTTGTCTTCATTCGTTACTCATCCTCTCTTCACGGGGTCACAAAAGTTCAGCTTTTTGTGCAACAAATATTGTGCGTGGGATCATGGGGATTTATTATTGAACTAGGACGAGTTTTTTCTACCAGATCTGCAAAAGTTTTAAATTCTTGGAGAGCTCAAATTTGGGAATCAAAGAAGGAGGCTGCACTGATGAAAAGGTTTACAAGATCTTGCAAGCCAATTGTGATTTGTTATGGAAACCAATTTGTGTTGAAGAGAGTAACTCTTTTGGTGTTTTTGAAGGGGGTAGTTCGTGGAACAATGAGAGCCTTGTTGGCCACCAAAAGAAAGGTCTAAGAATATTAACAGCTATGCAGTTATTAAGGGTATACAAAATATAATGTGATGTATTATGCTACATAAATAAGTATTCTATTAGCACTTTTATTTTTTCTCACCCTAAACCTATTCTATTGTAGTATACAAAAATAAATTACTCCTATTTCTGCTAAAAAAAGTTATAGGTTGCGTTTACAAGTTACATCATAGTTACATTAAGTGTAAAGTTCTTTTCATTTCATCAAAGGTACAATCAGTTCGAAATCTTTTAGATAAGCCAAATTAAGCATCAAATGATATTTGGATTGAAGGTACATGTGTTATAATATAATTTGTCCTTTCTAACTTCGCATTTCGAACTTTTACAAGGTTATCCTGCCCGTGCCCATGCAATAATATATTTCCTTTTTTCACAACCTCTAATTTAGATCTTATTTTTTACATTCAACTCGATCTCATTCAAAGATATATTAGGTGGACGGCACTGGAGGTCTTTGTAACATTACTTAACTTTTCCGTACAAGGGGTACATTTGCCTGTCTTGAGGTATATTTTTTAAACAAAGTTATATGCAAATCAATACAGATTTTTATGAAGCACAATAAAAGCAAAGCATAAGAAGCAGCATACAGTACTTATCCAGAGTGGAAAAACTCTTATCTTGCTTTGTATCACAGGAAGAGGAGTGATAAGCCATGGTTAGTAAAAGCCACATGGCTTGTTAATATATGATGACTCCTGACGTGGAACAAACAACCACACACAGAGCTCAGGTAGAGCATGCAAAATAGATGAATTGAGGATGTGGTGAAGTACAATGTACACAGTAGAGAGGCATGGCTTTCTATTTTTAGAGATGATGATTAATCGAGATGGAAGAGGTGTGGAACAGAGTGATCATTATGAGCATGCTGGAGTTTTTTTCCAGTGTGATATTTTCTCCTTTTGTGGAAGTGTCCAGCACACTGTGAATTGTTGCTTAAAAATACTAATTTAAATTGTCCAGTTCTTTATAAAATTAAAGTGGAGGAGTGAGAATATACTCTATTTGTTGAACGAGACAGTGGGAAAAGCGTTGTAAATCCTAAAATAAAGGTATTTTTGAGAGGACCAATGTTATTGTTATTTTTTCTTAATTTGTTTTCTCTACTATTTTTCTGTGTTCCAGAGGTCAGGAGTAACAAGACAACATGAAGAGCTCTACAAAAACTAACAAATAGAAGACCCTTTTTACATACTTAACTTATTGTCCCTTAGTTATAAAATTCTCAAAGATAGGAGAGTTGCCGTCGTCCTTCATAAAACAATAACTGCAGACTGTGGTTACTTCGACTCCCCACAATTCAGAGAAACAAGGAATGTGATATTGTTACTGTTGTAAACCTAATTTCCGCCCTCAATCAGTTCTAACTCAAGGAAATTGCTGGTACTTCAATAATAAGTAAATTTATTTTTATTCATTATGAATGAGTTGTTTCAATTTTAAAAAATGTTCCAGCAGAACTACAGGAAGAATTTAATATTGTATTTGACGACGTTAAAAGTAAGAAAAGTCCAGTACAGGAGGATGGAACAAACCCACGCAACTCAGAACCTTAAACCGGGACTTCCGGCTCTTCTTTTGGAAGGTTAGAGGTCCCATCCGGAAGCCAAGGAGCAAAAAGATATTGTCCTTAATTTTACAAGGTCAAGATCCTTCTCCATTTTTTATTGGTAGAAATCAAGATCTCCTTCATTTGCATAAGTTATTGAATGACGCAACTAAATTTGCTATTATAACACACATACCACATCAATTAGCGAGCAAGTACATTTAATTTCATACGTAAAATTCAACTATTACACTTATTTTCACGAATGGTTATGTTCAGGATGGATGCGAGCATAGTCATGTAAAACTCTTAAACTGGTGCAAGTTTTGCATTTTAAAATCGGTTTTTGTTCACTATTGTTAATAGAGGCGTAAAATGCTTTAATGCATGCAAAAGGGTTTAAATTTTAAAATACGTCAAGTCAAACACTTTGTATCCAAAAAGATTCAAATTAAAATAAAGTAAATTATTCACGTTAACAAATAAATTTGAATTTACGACTTGTCTTCTTCACTTCTTCACCTCGATACAGCTCGGAGAAGAGGATGATAGTATGGTCATGGTGGTAAGAGTCTTTAAAAAATTGTGGTCCACTTCTATTTTAACAAGGGTCTTCCAAACGGTCTTGGATGTATATTGTTTCCCCCCGTCTTAATAAATATTAAATATCAATCAGGTTCTAATTATTCAATAGACATCGTATTTTTAAATGTTATATGCCAACCAGCACTGCTAATCCTATCGGAATGCAACTGTCAAAACCCCTTAGCAACAATCAAGACGCCATAGCAACCGTCAAACCACAGAGTATCCCTGAAACATTCATAGCCACCGTGAAACTTCCAAATTAACTGTTAAATTTTCATGTAAACCGTTAAAGCCACAACGAACTATTACAACCTCATAGCAACAGTCAAGAACCCATAGCTATCTGCCCCAATACAGATATCTGCAAAAACTTCATACATCAATTTTTTACCAACAGAAANCATGTAAACCGTTAAAGCCACAACGAACTATTACAACCTCATAGCAACAGTCAAGAACCCATAGCTATCTGCCCCAATACAGATATCTGCAAAAACTTCATACATCAATTTTTTACCAACAGAAACCTCAGTCAGTAATACTTTTGGCATGGGGGTCGCCCCCATACTCTCTAAATTTCATATTTTTCCAATATTCCTTACATACTCAGCAGAAAACTTCATTTATGACTTTTTTGTATAAGACGTTCTAACCTTTTCGATTTGTGCGATACCCAATCTGGTCATTTCGGCCCATTTTTCTGATATTCAACCGACTGTTACGTGATTTCAGTACACCATACATTTCAAGCAAATAACTTAATTGACTCAACATTTCACAGTGATGCCCACATCAAAGCTTATTCTCATGAATCATGAACGCTAATGATAACTTTCTGAATTAAATACGTTAAATACTATGAGGTTGCAAGAGAGAAAAACTGTACTGTATTTAAAATAAGAATAGCAGTTTCCTTGAAAAAAGTTTGACATGTAATTCATTCTACGGGTCCAGGAAAGCAAAAACAGGTACACAGGTTTCCATGCAGATACACTTGAGAATAATTGTAGGAGAGGTAAACAGACGAGAAATGATGATAAATATTTATGACTCCATATCTTCCAATGACTTTTCAGAAATAGAAAATATTGAATAAATTCAAACTTAAATTTCTCGTTTAACAATTTTAGGTATTGCGGCTACAAAAAATCAGCAAGACCACCAAGACTGCATTCTTCTTAATCTCATCCACACCTTTTAATTCTTGTCTTCATACATTTCTTGCTTAAAAAGAGTCCAGTTCCATGCATGTATGTGCAAATTAAGCAGATGGAACTAATCATGGAAAGACAATGTTAAAATGGGTTAATTTGAGTTGAGTTTTTGGACGCTGAACACGAATCATTTCTCAAGGCTAAATACTCACCTTCGCTTGATATGGATTTTTGATTGAATTCACAAAAGCCTGTATCTACATATAAAGCTTTTAGATGCATGAAATTATAGTGATTTAATAATTATGGACACGATACTAATCTAATAAAAAGTACATACGTCCAAGGGCGCCCGCAAGGCGGGCTCGGGTTGCAAATGACAAACATAAAACTCACATCAACTTACAATTTTTAAAATGAGCGGAATGACTTGTCTCTAAATTCATTACGACCTCTATCATCGTAATCGTAAAAGAGTAACCTTCCTTGAAGTATTTTGAGTGGCGCCTTGGCGGAAAACCGGGACATTGAAAGGTATTTAATTTTGTTGATTGCATACAATACAGGAAATGGATTTTTTTGAAATACATGGATGTAGAATATGAAACATGTAAAAGCTGTATTTATCCTTGATCCAGTTTCACAATATTACTAGCTGATTTTCTTTCTAAGCTATGGAGTTGCACAGCAAAGCAGCCATTTTGGGGAATGATATTATTATTAAGATGCACAAATATGCATAATTTTATGCAACCTCGAGTTGAAAGGTTTCTTGTGCAATACTGCCATCTCATCATGTAATTATTTTCTTAAATTTCGAGTTAGCCGGTCGTCATTTCTTTTAAAAGGAAGTCCGTTCCTTTCTTTTTATTTAGTGGACCTTCAACGTCAGCAATACTCACAAGAGAGAAAAGCTCTACTTGAATCATGATCAGCGACAGGATTTTCACCTGGATTGAGAAATTCAGCAAGTGTTGGTGCTTCTTGGGGATAACAAGTTTGCACTTTTCTCCACACAAGAAACTCTTCTCAATCCAGAGTTCAGTAAATTTACAAAGAAAGATTTGGATCAACTACATTTCCTATTTGGTGTTGTTGCATGGAATTCTTGTACATTTAACTAGTCTCTTTTTTCGCAACGAAATTCACAGACTCAACGTCGCTCTTGCTTACTGGATTTGCGCAGTTATTGCAGGAATTTCAAACTCAATTCTTGTTCTAGTTCCGGAACAACTTATGATAAGCTTCAATGGGATGATTATCTTTAGCAGATATATCCAACGTAAGTTATACAATTGCTTTCCTTTTTGGTAAAAACAATTTTTTTAAGAATTTATTTTCTCATAGGAAACTACATGCCAAAATATTCCCGAAGCGGAAGTAAACTTCCAATAATCGTTGAAGTCATTTTAGCGATTTATGCCGTCGGTTTGATTGCTTCGTTTCTGGGCTGTACCGTATTCCTAATTTTTCACCCAAGATCGGACATCTTTCTAGGGGTATTGGTGCCGGATTGTCTGTACATATTTCCACTTCCGGCTATCCTGATTATGGCACAAATTCAAATTCTTTTGGTTATTCATATCTGTACGAGTTTGCTTGCTGAAGGAGTCCTTCTCTTTGGAATGTACTTGACTCCAATCCTCATCAATGAGCTAAGGCTTGGTCGTCCTTCGTACAAAACTTTGGATGATTTACGACAACCTGCTAACCTTCGGAAGACTTTTAGATCTTTTCAAATGTTGCAAGCTAATGGACTAAACTTGTTTGGCGTGCTGTTGGTTGCTTTCAACGGGGGTTTCATGTTGATCATAATTTACAACAATCTTGCCCTCATCCGCTACGGCCACGAGCTTCAGGGTGTGGTAAAGGGTCAAATGGTAATGCAAGTGGTGTTATGCATGGGCGTGTGGGGATTTGTTCTGGAGCTGGGCCGTTTTCTGTCAGCAAGGTGTGCTAAAGTATTAACGTCTTGGAGGGGAAGACGGTGGGGGTCGAAGAGGGAGAATGAAATGATGAAAAGATTTAATAAGTCTTGTAAGCCGATTGCGATTTGTTACGGAACGCAATTTGTGATTGGGAGGGTGAGTCTCTTGGTATTTTTGAGAGGAGTTGTTCGTGGTACGGCAAGGGCAGTGTTGGCTACGAAATAGGAGTTGTGTAAAATGTATTTAGTGGCTGAATAATGTTTGGTATTTGTGGCTAAAATGGTAAGTGGACAGGGGTAAAACTGGGAATAACCGGATTTTACCAGTGAATATTTTTCTCAAAATATATATGTTGGTGAAGTAATAGGGTAAATGGAGCTTTAATTCAACTTTATATAATGCTGTATAATATGGTTAATAAAATATATATTACAATTTTACTTGTTGGCAGTTGATGGAAGGTTTTACTTTTAGGACATTTAGGACATTATTTCGAGATTTTTTAAAGTTTTTGATTAAATTAGACATTTGCTTGACATTTTGGACACTTTTCGTGACGAAGCTCAATTTAAATATTGATGAACATTATTGGGCACAGGATATTTCCCATGGGAGATGGGAATAGGGCATACCCCGGTAATCCATAAGTATGAAAAATACCGTTATTTCCCAGTATCCACTTCTATCCCGTATCTATGGCCATCTCTGCTATAAAATAGTTATGTGAATTCACTCCAATAAAATATTCTGACGCACAATTCGTACTCCGCTTAAATGTCAAAAAAACAACTCTGAGGAAAAATACAGAAAGTCATTTTTTTCTCAAACCTTTCTTGGTTGCTAGGAAATAGTAATGAAAACAAATATACAGGAAGCTTGAAGCATTAAACTCACCTTGCTCCTATTCAAAATCAAGACGTGCAGCTCAGCTCCACGTGCATCACATTACTTCCTTGCATTAAAGACGCGCTACTGCAGCGTCAGAAAGCCTTCAAACTTCAGTTCCTGTCTATCTCTCTTGATCAGAAGTAGCTTTTTACTTTGTCCTCCTTTTGAAACTGCTCCATTTAAAATATACACAAACAATTTCAAGCTTGGAAATGTTAAGTCAGCGTTTTTACAATTTACTTGGAAAGGCTCTCTCCTACTCCCAATATATAGGAGCTAGTCCCTTCCTCTGGAATAAAGAGAAGAGGCTCTTGTACACCACAAAGTGGAGCATTTTATGCTACATCTGTGTTCACATTTCTTTTATCACATTCTATTCCGCTTTCATCACCATTCAAGCCATCCATTTAACCAAATCCGGTCACAAGGATAAAGCCGAGCTTCAGATCCTTTACGCGGGAACAGCCTCTCTATATTTTTGCAATATTATTGCCTTCATGGTTTTACTCAAGTGTGAAGCGTTTTGTAGTCTTTTCACAAAATATTTCCGTTTCCTGGAAAAATTTCAAGGAAATTACCTCCCCACATTTGACCCTAACGTGACCTTTTTTAACCGAATATTCGACACTCTGATCCTCTTCCTTTGTATATATTTTCCTGGAGTTGGATTTCTCGTGAGTTGTCACGTGCTTATCTTTCCTCATCATCCTATCCACCTTTCCTACTTTGTTACACAAGGATATTCAACTTCAATCTTATTTCCCATTTCCTGCATACTCTGGATCACCATGTTATTCAGAATTTGGGCAAACCTTCTCACAGCCTCGATCTTTTTACTCGTCATTTTCACCTACCTCTACATCATCACCAACGAGCTTATCTGCTCTCCTTGGAAACCTGGAAGACACTTTTGGTCACAAATGGGTTCTCATGAGATACACAAGTTTGTCAATATTCGTACAGTGTATCGACAAGTGGAACTCATTTTACTATTTGCAATGAACATTCTTGGAGTTTTCATTATTCCTATGCAAACCGTAGCTACAAATGTTATCCTCTATTGTAACTTCGTTTTGATAAGGTACAGCGAATCTTTGGACTTTTTAACGATTTGCATTGCAGCCGTCTATTCTCTCATTTTGACTTTTTACATTACAATCTCTCTCAACTCCGGTGGAGCCTTTTACTCTAAAGGGAAAAAAGTTCTGAAGTCACTAAAAAATAAAGACTGGGGGTCAAGTTTTAAAAATAAGGAAATGAGAAAATTTGTCAAGTCGTGTAAACCATTTAATATCGGATACGGGAGAGCATATGTTATCAAGAAGATAAGTGTTTTAAAAGCTTTAAAGGCTATTAGTCGCGGGACATTTAGGGCTTTGCTTACGTTCAGGAAATAAGCTTGGTAACGAGAAAAACATTGTATTTTATAACGAAACATTTTTGCTATTCATTAAAAATATGACATGATTTCGTTTAAAGCTCTTGCATTATTAAAGAATATTAAAAAACTTAATAAACAAAATTGAAAACAAACAGTGGAACCACTTCAGTATTAATTTAAAAGTTGATTAACTTTTCTGGTCAGAAAAACAAGTTTATAATCAAGCTTTGTTTTTCTGTTGGTTTTTATTTAAATTCTGAATGAAGGAAACCATTTATCTAAATCGAATTAAGAAATGGGGATAAATTGTATATTCTTTTTCTAATTGCTTTTTTCGTCATAACTCAACTATTTTTTTAATTCACTTTCTTCGTCATAAGGCAACCCTTCTTTCAATTTACTTATTTTTCATAACCCAACCATTTTTTTCTCAGCAACTGTGAGTTCTCCTCCAAATCTTGTTTGATTCTCATACAAAAAAAATTCATAAGAGGGTTTGCAATTTTGAATCCAAAACAATTTCAAGCAAAAAAATGTACACAGAAAAGATGAAACGCTATTTAAAGCTTCGTTTAGCGATAATCCCTTACACCGGATTTTCCGCTATTCACTGGGACCTCAAACAAGACAAGGCTGTCACAAGCAACATATTCCTGTACTGGAATTGGTGTTTAGATTACTACGCAGGGATTGGGATTACTCCGCTTTTCCTCTTTGTCATTTATTTCAACATGACATCGAAAAAGTTTGGAATTCCAGATGATGGTGCTACTGGAAAGCGAAATATTTACAAAAATCTTTCAATGACGCTAACGTCAGGAATCACAGCGACTATCATCTTTTGTTCTCTGATTGTATCCATCTTGAAGCCATTGAAGAAAGAAATTTGCATCTTTTACAATGCATGCTTCCAACTTGACGAGAAAATCAAAGGTATTTATCAATTTCACTTGAAATTTTTTGCAATCATAAATTTAAATATTTTTTTTCTTCCCAGAACACTTTAGAAGGACCAACTCAAAAAACTTGCTGGATGAGGCGATGAAGTCTGCAAAAAAGTACGAGTTTATTACAGTCCTCGCTGCAATTCTGACCGTGCTCCCTGTTGTACTTCCGCTTTTTATGTATCATCCTGCTGATCCTCTTCACAATATGCTTGACGATTTCCTTGTCCTCGAAGTCACATTCAAATCCCCAGTCATTCTGTGCTTAGCTTGGATGTATGCCGTTTCAGTTTTCTGTATGATGAACACCTTCATCGCTTACATATTTCCTGTTTTGTTGGTGACCTCTTCTTGTGTACTGTGGACGGCTGGGATTATGCCAAAACAAAATGTTGGGGAGGGAAACTTCCTTACGGAAAAGTTTGGAGTGATGCCGTTCCAGAAAATCCTGTGGATCTACAGATCTCACGAGGTCCTCTGCTCTCACTTGAATGTCATCATAGGCAAAGTTCGGTTCGCCCTTCATTTCGCGATTCTCCATGCCGGCTTCATCATTTGCACTTACATCCTGATAAGCCACTTTGACGTATTTGTTCGAGATGGGGCATTCGATGTTCTGATGTTATTTGGAGGGTTAGTAGGTTCTCTACTGTTTGTGGCTAAGCTGGAAAGCGCTTTCATTGGGAGTATGGTGGAGAACTCGACAAAGTTGAAGAAAGGAATGCTCAGCATGACTGGTAGAAAGAGTCATGCTTATCGATCCACTAGGTCATTCAAGACGTTGGTATCGAAGACAACATATCCTTTCTTCACTGTGAGTAATGACACGTTTCTAGAATTTGTTAATGTGAGTGTGGATCGTATTGTCAATTTACTCTGCTTGTGATCATATTGACTTTTGCTTATAAATTGTCATTTAAGTTTTCAGTATTCTCCCTCTGTTAATTTGTGAATCATTGTTTAAATCCATGTATGTAAATGGCTAACTTTGCTTTATTGCTGACACTATCACAACATGTAAATTGCAATGATTGTACTAAATAAATGTTTATGAATCTATTCATTTAAACGAATTGGACGAAATTAATCGGTTCAGACATGTTAAAACTGATCGTTTTGTTCATTAAATTTTCAACAAAAATAAATACTCCTGTACAACTATTCAAATGTAGCTTTCGACCATTTCAATACATACGACAGGAAAACGAGACCTTTGTTCACATTTAAATATGTTTGCAATAATAATTAGCATAACTACCCACTAGCTTTGTTTTGATTTATCACATGCCATTGGTTG
>JAHZNA010002258.1:0-31509 GCA_027743935.1 Sinodicranocentrus sp. ZH6
GGAGGCTTGTATACGCATACAATCATGAATGATCGTTATGAATGAAAACGCTTATCTTATTTCTATCTTATTGTCGTGTCCAATTTTGACAATTAATTTCCGGTTCTCTCCTGAAGAAGGCAAACGTCGAAAGCTTGAGCAGATTATAAATAAATTATAAAAACTACATTCATCAAGCCCAAAAGAATTATTAAATTAAAAATTAAGAATTTCACATTTGTTTTCAGAAATCAATAATTTAATATTCGCTCAGCCTTAGTATGTCGAACATACACGCTTTTTCATACATAATAAACATGAATAAATTGTTCTCCCAACCTTCTCAGCAAATATAAAAAGCGGGGCAGTCCTAATAGTGAAGATTGTCCAAAGTAATTCCGTTCATACTCTCCTGAAATATCCATAGTTAAAATAAATACTTTTCCTTCGCATCTTCTGTCTGATGCGATGCCAATTGCTATTTCGTATCGCGGAACGGTTACAGAAATTAAATCGTCTTTGTGTTTGTATTTCCCTATAACCGGAAACATTATGAAAGGATGGATGAAGTAAGAAGAAGAAAATTGCTCAATTGACTTTATTATGTGTTGTTTGTTTAGGGATATACATTATTTATGAATAAACCGAATATGCATTAACCATGAGCTGTTTTAACGTTTAACAAAAAGGTGAATTGTCTTTTATTTCTGAATTATATTATTTCCCCACACGTAATTAAATGTTTACAATTTTAAGATTGATATAATTTTCTGAAAACACTTTAAACCCTTTCAAAGCGTTTTGAGAGTACTAACCTTTTAAATAGTTACCTAAATATCTCCCAAATACTTTACTCCGTACCGCAAAAACATTTGTTTTAGTATAGCAATCAAAATTAGGATGACGACGATTGCCAACAAAGATAGAAATACAAAATAGAGAATCACTACTGGACAGTGACTTTTTGAGGTAGAGGAATCTGAAATTTATTTGGAAGAAAGTTTGTAAGAGATAATTTTATATTAATAATATTAATTTGTATACAAAATTTCTTGCAACATTTGGAAAAACTTTTCGACTACGCAGTTTCACTCAAGTTTCTGCTCTCCTCTGTGTACATTTTTATTTCGTCAAATACCCTGCTCGAGTCACAGGTGGGCGTGAAAGTCGCTTTTAAATGAAGTTCTTGAAGTTGTAGTTTGCAATGAAAGTCCCGACATTTGTGTGTGGACTGAGCGATGTGGACTTTCTTCTGGAAATTTGTATAATTTATAGACATAAAGTGAAAGCCAAATGAGAAACTTTTTTGATAAGTATTCTTACCTTCACTATGGAAGTTGATTCCAATGCCACAGGAAATACAGGCCAGAAACTCAACATGAATGTTCTCATCTCGTTATGAATCTTCCCAACCTTTTTCTCCCACATCAGGAATCCTTGATCTTCAAGATATTTCAATCCAAGCACATTGAACGGGACAAAGTCACCGGAAATGTTAATAATTGAGGAGTCTGCAGCCACATGGAGATTAATTGTAAAGATTTGATGTAAACAGAGCACAAGCAACAATTGTGGAAGCCCTTTAAGAAACATTTCGATTCTTTTCCAGTTAGTACCACTTTCGTCTTTTGCTTCTGCTTATTGAGAAAACCTTACAATTTTTTAGCTAGATCTAAAACCCCCTTTCTAGGTTAATATGGGCCCTGACTTCCGTCTTGCGAGAGACTATCTGATACACGAAGTATGAGTATAAAGCAGCATATTATGCACTAGCAACAAATGCATATGCATTACCTGGCAGATAGCCTTTTAAAGAAAAATAATATGTTGTAAACAACGTTTCTGGCTGCTTAAAAGGTTTATAAAGTTATTCAGAGCTCAAACTTTTACAACGATTTAAATTTGTATAAAGAAGGAAAACTCACAATTTAATATGGGATTTCCCCAAATGCGAAATTAGATCAGATTAGATCCTTGGTTGTTCTCTTTCTGTGAAGTTGCATAGAAACTGGACAAATTATACATTGTTGTTGTTATTATAAGTGAGGTACCGAAAAGAAGACGCTACGGAAAACATTCAATTTGTTCCACTTTTTTTCACAAATGGAAGCTTAAAGGTTTCATCATCTTGTCATGTTTATTCACATGTTTAAAACACAAGAATCGACTTAACATAAATGTAGGCTTGAATTTTAATCCAATATGGTCAGCCACCTTACTACCTTTACTTCAAACACCATGCGCAACAACTCTAGAAAATGAATTAGCATAAAGAATCGACTTAACAAAAATTTAGGCATGAATGTTAATCCAATATGGTCAGCCACCTTACTACCTTTACTTCAAACACCATGCGCCATGCGCAACAACTCTAGAAAATGAATTAGCATAAATTTTAAATTATGAATTCAAGATGTTATAATTTTTATTAGATGAAGAAAAAGTTTATATTTAACGTTTCTTTTGAAAACATTATTGTTACTGATTTCTCCCGAAGAGGATAGAGGCAATCTATCGAAAGCTCGAGAATAAACGAAATTTATTTTTTAATGTCAACCATGAGTATCGTCTCAAATATTTCAATAAAAGAAGGAAACATTATTTTATTTGTCAAGCTTTCGGCACCGACTGGTTGCCTTCTTCAGGACAATAATTCGAGTAAAACGAAAATTAGGGAATGACATAAACGATATTTCATACGGTATGAAGTTAGCGAATTGGCTGACGCATGGCCAGACTGCCAGAAATTATCTAAGAGGTATAGAAGGTAAATCAATTTAGGCGAACTAACCTTCCAGTGCGAAAGAAATATGGGTACATTAGTTTAGTACATACATATTTACATCATTTGTAATGAATATGGATCGAATCCAGGCCGTACGTAACATAGAGACTGGGTTGAAGGGGGTTAAGCCAAAGAAAAGTATTTCATTCGTATTTATAGCTCTTTGGTTTAAGCAGATTGAGGGAAACCCGATTCAAGTACTAAGCACTGATACTACTGACTGATGACTATGACATGGTCACATTATCGCGAAAACCTTAAAAACCCCTAAGCGTAACCATAAATTACCATTCCATGCATACTATAAAAATACCATAAAAATTATACTGTTCGAAAAGAGGGAATCTTATTGCAGCAATGCTAATATATTTGAACATTCCCATAAAAGCTCCCCCTCTCAGATTTAAACTCCATTGGTGTCATTCAAGAGCTAAGCTTAAGTAGGTTCCAAAAGTGAAAGTTGCGATCTGCAATCTGCACAAATCAATACTTCCCGAGAAAATTAACCCGCCATGTACGAATTTAATAATTACTTTATACTACAGAACATGATATTTTCATGACTTCTGCATTAAAACATACTAGCTACATATCATATGTCATAGTATAATGTCAGCATTTTTCTCTGAAATCTGAAAAATCCCTAAAATATCATATCTGCTGCACGAGTGAAATAATGTTCTGGCTTTAACCCAAAAGTATTTATTAGTGCAGAACGCAGCTTTCTGGAACCTACGTAAATAAGCTTAGCTTTCGAATGACACAACTAGGGTTAAAATCCGGGATTAAGCCAATATATTTATAATGTAAGCAATAATGTTAAATGTTTCGAGGACAGGGTCTAGGCCCGACGTGATTCTCGAAGAAGTGCATATGTACTATACTAACTATTAACTATACTCGTACTATCCCGAAGTAGGTACACTGTAAATGTCATGAATATTAGGCCGGGAGCGGAGCGGCTGCGCGGAGCAAAACGCATCCCATAAAATCTTGAATATTTTAAAAACTTTTCTTTTTATACCGCCGTTATTTTTGTTTTTGAACGTATGAACGATAAAAATTGTCCTAAATCCTAAAATGTCCATTCGTCGAAGATCGCAAGAGCCTGGAAATGAAAAGATTATCAGTTTGCAAAATGATGAAAAAGTGGTTGCTAAGATCATATTAAATTTCGATTGACCCCACCGGTTTGCTTTTCCCAAAAAATAATCCATCTGAAACTGATACCGTCATTTCTAGCAAAAATTGATTTTTTTAAAAAGCTTTGGGTTGTAAAAAAAACTGTTGGACCGTTTTTAAAATATTCAAGATTTTATGGGGTGCGTTTTGCTCCGCGCAGCCTGTATAAGACTACATACTTGACTATATTGAATTCTGTGCGCACGTCACCACCACGATCGCAAAATGTATGCCATGGCTACCAATTATAATTATTTGCCACAGTGTCGTATTCATGTATGGTGAAAACTGTACACTTGTGTACTTACGGTAAGAAGAAATTATCTTGTACCAAAGTTATTTTTCTTATATTGCTAATCGTGGTCTTTTGATTTTGATTGATGTAATAAATCACTTTTCTTGATTTTTCAGTGATACTACTAGGAGTACCGTACAGATTCCATTCCATTTAGTTGACTATCTTAACTTGCCAAGTAAATCTCATTCTGCGATATGCAAGAACGTAAGTTTCGTATTTTTACAAGCTATTGAGTTAAGAATTCATTAGACAGGAATAGTAATTCATGAAGCAAATCAATTAAAACTCCACTCAAATTAATTTTTGTTTGGTATTTCCAGCTAGCGCACCACCACTAGAGCAACCAGAACTTGACGCTGTTGCGGAAGCGGAGAAGCAGCCAGCTACCGTCGGGGTACAAGATGCTGCTGAGGAAAAGGTCAATAAGAAATCGGACACACCGCCAGCAATACAGAAAAGCTCTGGACGAGACTTCTGGCTGTGTATCGGGATATTATTGTTATTTCTAATTGTTTGTGCCGGTGGAGCAGCAATCATCTCGATTTTCGCATTGGCAAACAAAGAGGACCTTTTCAAATCAACTCGGAGCAAGTTCACATTAGAGGCAGGCGGAGTTGTCAATCCTGACAATGGTCCTTGATGAGCTGGTGTACCTGAGTACGTTTAATTCTTCGAACCCTTTTCTGCAAAATCTCATGAACAAAAGACGATGATTCGGTCTCTGATAATGCTAGAGTATTATTTCCAAATTAAATGTATCAGCATCAGCTTGTCTGCCAAAGTAGAAGCCTGTTCTCGTCAAAAATGAACGTTACCTAATGTCCAGTCTTACTATAAAATGACCAAAATAAATTATGCATACTGATCCTAATATCTCTGTTACTGCCGAAAGATATATAATCGTTCGATTTCTACATGCTCCTTAATGAATCTTACGGAATGCAATATTGTTAAGATTATAAATGTTGAATTCTCAAATAAATGTCAGTTTAGTTACACTATTGCAACCAAAAACCAAATCCTTACGTCATTTTAAGTCAATTGGCAAAATATTTCTACCTCAAAACATTTTTACTTCATAACGTCTTTAAAACTCCTTCTGTTTAAGGTCCAAAATACACTAGGCTCAGGCGTATTATCCTAGTGTATATCCTTTCCATTCACAAAATAGTCTGCATTGAAGATAATGCTGAATTTTATCAGATTACTACGATTTGTGTGTTCGTTCATTAAAAGAGGAGCAAATAAACGTACAGGAAAATAAATGAAAACCGAAATCCATTAATTTCCAAACATAAAAGTCGGCTTTATTATTCGTAAACAAATCTAAATTAGTCCTTCTGAGCGGCGGCGACGAGTTCGGCTTGCTTGGCTGCTTTTCTGTCTTCACGCCGTTTCCTTGCTTCCTTAACCTTAGCTCTGCGAGCCTCAGCTTGATCACTGTAAAAATAATCGCGAATATGAATTCATGCTCACTGGCACTACATTATAAACCCAATTTCCGGTTCGACTATAGTTAAGCGTGAACAGATTTTTCTTCATTGAAGAGTTAGATTACGTTCGAGGAATAGAAATACCCCACCTCTAGGGGTGTGGCCGTTTCCCCCTTCCCCCCCAAAAAATATTGAAGATGTAGTTTTGCATGAAACGTTCAAAATTCGAATTTTCATATCAATTCTACGCATGTCCCTCCCCCAAAAATTCTACACAAGTATCGATTGGTTCACCCTTATCTATAGTCAAACCCCTATCCCCTACTAAATTATTTTCGACCATGTCTTACTTCAACATCTTCGTACGGGCGTTCTCAGCCTTCTTCTTGTGGATAAATTCCATAAGGACTCGCTTATTCTTGAATACATTACCTTTAGCCTTCATGTACAACTGCTGATACAAATGGCGATCGATTTTCTTAGCTTCTCTGAATGTTTAAACAGTAAATAAAATTTAGATAATTTAAACCTTAAACAACGGTCAAGGTAATTTCCAAAAATGATTATTACTGCTGCACATACCTGTACTTTTTCAACAATCTTCTAAGAACACGCATTCTCTTCATCCATAAAAGCTTTTCAGGCATACGGGCATTAGCAGTACCCTTCCTCTTACCTGGACCACAGTGCCTTCCCTTCCTACGCGCCTCAGTATTGGCACGTACACGGGCACGGGAGTGGACAGCGACAGGTTTGCGGATGATTAAACCATCTTTCGCCAACTTTCTGATGTACTGCCCTGTAAAATAAAGTCAATATCACTATTACATATAACAGGGATACAAGTTCAACTAACAACTGATACGTTAAATTAGATTTTAAAAATTGTTGCTTAAAATTTAAATGGAAATGAGATCTAATACATAAGATTTGAAATTTGTAAATGATAAATAGTTGTTATATGCATGACATCTGTTGAGTTCTTCAAATCAGCACATAAAAACCCTCCTTTCAACGATTCTACCCATTTAAACATTACTGATTAGTCTGATTACCAACCATTACCAACATAAACTGGTGAAACATATGCAACTTCATCGATTGAAAAAAATAAACAGTACTCTTCAAAATTTCAAATCATAAAAATTCGCAAACTACACCATACTTTAATTCTGAAACAACAGAACTGAACTTACTGGAATTAGCAGCAGAAATTTCCGCGGATTCATTAGGATCTAACCATACTTTCTTTTTACCACAGCGAAGGACCGCTGCAGCAAGTCGTTTTTGAAGCTTAAGTGAACTACTGTAATAACAAACACATCAAAACTTTTAATAAAAATTGGTCACTCCAATTATTTTAAATTTTAACAATCTCCAACCGTAATTAACTTACCTCATTTTGATTAATTACCAGCCGAATACAATATTCCGGATGATAACCTAACCTGTACGAAAAGACTACACAGATAGACAGCACACTCAATAGTTGTATAGTGCATGGAATGAACGCGAATCTCTCCGCCAACTACAGCCTCGGCTCACATTCCCCACCTCGTGTATGTCTAAAGCAGATTGCTGACTTCGAGATTCTCAAAAGTAAAGTATGAGTATTGAGTAGTATAGGTATAGGACAGCGTGTAGGCTAAAGGATAAATGGAACGTTCAACATTGAATGAATGTCGACATACGGACGAAGTTATCGACCGTGGTGGAGTAGAACTCTAGCATCACCAGAAGATACTGACTGACGGGAAGGACTCCTTGTATAAACAAAGAACTACAAATCATGGTAGGTGTCGCTAAACTACAAGCGCTTAAGCGTTACGTTGAACAAGGAAAATTTTGCATAGAAATAGTGGTTTATGTCTTAAAATATTTTGACCTTGAAAAGAGATCAAGATGTACGGCATTTACATTTGTATGGGGGGAAAATAAATTGGGCGATTTAAGTACCAAAGAATTTGAGATTTTTATTTGAATGTGCATTAAATATAACCGCAGCAGCACAGTAATACAATCATGCAGAGACAAAATGTAAAGATATAAATGAGATTAAGATAAACATTATGATTAAGTAATTATCTAAATTGATCTATATTGTATGTTGCATCTTATTTGCATAATCGAGTAAGTGCGTACGTTTGAATTTCATGTCATCATGATCCAGCATGATCCATCACTAACTTTACGTACGAATTGAAGCGATTTTCTGTAATTTAATTGTGAAGCTGTATAGTAAATAGTAATTAAACTAATCAGAATAAACCGCAGTACCTGGTAAACAGTACTTGTTGATGGAGTGGCTAAGTTTGCTCTAAAAGAGATGTTATTGGAAAATAATTCAATTTTCATTCTTTATTTAGAGATGTTGTTTTGATAAATATAAATAACCGATGGTTTTTTATACTTTATTAGAATAACTACGATACTGTTAACACTTGATACTCATACTCATCATTGTAGAAAATTAAAAGACAACTTCCTTTCCCCTTATTTCAAATAAAAACAATGCGTCATTGTTTCCTAAAGTATTGCAATCGCTTTGCGTGCTCATCATTATCATTTGCCCTACTTTCTGATACAAATTTCAAAATTCTAGACATCCTATGCCTTAAATTATGGTAACTTACAGACCGAGAAAATCCATTCTGTAAACCCTTTCTTTTATCAGCCAACCCATTGAATTTTAATGATTTTGGTGTTATTATGGAACTAGTTGTTGTATCAATACTGTCCATTTTGACGGGTTCTCTACTAACAACGCTGATTTCTTCAGCGTAGGTATCATCTTTAATACTTACAGCATCATTTTCATTCAAATCCTGACTATCTATAACCGTTATAATATCATCTACTGTATTTTTAATATCACTATCTCTTCTAGTGGCGTTATCATTATCTACTCTGTCATCTGAAATGTCTTCCACTGAAGTTACATTAGATGATGTCGGTGACAAATGATCATTGAAAGATGGTAGGGATGTCGACGGCGATGATGAAGGTCCCGTTTCAGCAATTAATACAATTTTTCGTGTAGTCGTAATAAGTGCTACTTCTGTTGAAGGTGCAGAAGTGGTTGTGGTAGGCCTGGTAGTTTTCCGTATACGGAAATTTTCTCTGAGGACAAGACCCTTAGGATTTATTCCACCGTAAATAGCAACCATGCATAGGATGAAAATTACGAGGAAAATGAAGAACACAACGCCAATGGCAGCCCTTCGTTGTCATAATCTTTCATTATCCAGCATCGGATCGTGCTGTAAGCTGCCCCCGATTGGAGTAAGTATCTCTCCCATTTCGCCAAACTCAACGGAGCTACAATACTTGGAGCTAATGAACTGTCTTCGCCTGTAGATAACACAATGTGAAAATGAAACGCGATAAGAAGTGATGTGTGAAATTAAATGATTGATTTTGCTCGGGAGGAAGGTGTGCGTCCCAGAGATTTTCACAGTTTTGAAGTTTCTTTCTCACTGATCCTTTCACTGGCAACTCACACCGCCATCACCGCCGTGAAGAGGAAGTAGCAGGCAAGTAACTACCTTTGTGCAGTGCTTCGTGATCGACTGCTCGAGACTGTGCGCCCTGAAGATCTACCGGTATTTGCTCGACCCTATAAGAGAAAAAAATCAAAGTATCAACTGCACATCAACTGGTCAAATTCTAGAACCGCTTTTCCACGTCATATAAACAAACCCGTTGGCCACCACTATTTCCAGAATCTTTTGAACTGGAAGAATAACCAGTATCCTGTCTATACCTTCCGTGACCGCGTTCACTACTACCTCCGGAACTGCGACTTCCAGATATTTTGTATATTCCAGGATTTTCACTCATTCTAGACATTTTGAAATTCCATGACATGTTGAGTTGAATCAATTAAAAATACATATTGAGTTAATTTATTAATGTACCTGATATTCTTCCTAGCACCTCTGGCTCTTGACCGTTCGCTTGTCACAGAAGCTTCATCTATTGCCACTTCTGATTCTTCTTCGTCATCGGGTGTGTCCGGGTCATTAGTACCAGATAGTGCAGAGCCAGACATGCCTAGTTCCATGTCATCTTCGTATACTCTTTCTTCAAACTGCTCTCCTTCCCCAACCTCTGCCAAATTGTCTGCTGAGATTGACCTTCTTCGTCCACTCTGTAATCAGAATGTTATGCTTGAATAAAATCTAACACAAACTCATTTTGCTTTATGCGTATAAAAATGCATTATTATTCGTAAAATGCATTGTTATTCGTAAGTATTTTTACTAACCCTATCCCGCCGGGAAGAGCTTCTGGCTGTGTTTTGAGAAGAAATGGAATCTTGAGATCGATGTTTGTTTTTATGGGCTTGTCTGGAACTTGGACCTTATATGTATGCAAAAAATGTCATAATCAAATAAATACAACTTACATTAGACATTAGACTGCAATTTCTTAAATTATATTTACCAGATCGCCTGCTTGACGAGGAATTCTTCACAAGTCTAACCCTTCCTTCGGGTGGACCCATTCTTGAAGCCCTTTCAACAGCATTAGCAACATTTTTGGAAACAGTGGCTTTGGCCATTTTTGATAACTCCTTATTCTTTTCCTGTTGGACAACATAGAGCCGATAAAACTGAAGAATTATTACCAATGTGTTCTTGCAGGTAAAGAAGATATTCATGTAATTGATGATTTTGAAGTAGAAGATGAGCAATGCCCTGAATATTAAAAACGGGGCATCCTGAAACAGACAAGAAATAATGTTTTCTTATTACGCCTTCAACATAAAAAGTTGGTACTTTCTTATTTTTACCTGCAGTATAATATTTATCAAGATTGCCCAAACATCAATGTTACAGCAAACTTCCTTGACTTTGATTATCCCGTTAACTATCTTTAGCTTCAGGGGCTCCTTCGCTTCTGTGGTTAGCCTGGTTCGTCGCGCTTTCGTTGCAGTGAGTACAAACGTGAATTGAAGCAGAGACCAAGACCAAATGGAAAGAATGAGGAGGCAGAGGACACGACGTCGAGAGATTTTGTCATCCTGCATGCATAAATTATGTACTCGTAAAAACTAATATATTGTGTAGGGGTTTTGGATACGTTAATACATTTGACATTGATCAATAATCCGCAAGTCTGCAATACTAACATCAGTCGTCAATCTGGAAGTATACCAAAATGATTTCATCTATGATCAGAACATAAAGGCAGGACGTACTTTGAAGGAGTCGAAAAATTCGATGATGTCTGCTGCAGTTCCAATGTACACCAGCAAAAGTTGGGATAGCTGATCTCTCGTCAAACCCCCCTTGGGAAGCATCCATCGACCAATGATAAGAATTAGCATGAGAAACTGCTCAATCACAGTTACCCACATCTCTGCATCTATCTGCACGGGTATTTTCAAGTCAACCTGGCATACGATTGACATAGAACAATGAATTTTATTATACAAGTAAAATTTAAAGGGGGTCTGGAATTTTTCTGTCACACCCTCTCTACATAAAGAAATCTTAATTCTCTTCTAAAATCAAATATGGAAGTTATTGGGTAAAATGAACGCAATATATATTTACATAATTGTGCACTCATCTTTATTGAGTAGCATGTACTAACCACTCTGCAACAACATCCAAAACAATCATACAAAAAGTGAAAGTGATCCTTTCCCAACTCACGTTAATACTTGTGCATAGTGCATACATAAACCGCAATGAGAAGAAAAATAAATTTGCACAAATCCGTAAAGATTCATGTCTTGTTAAACACCAAACAGTTGAAAGTGGAAGATAGTGCCTGCACTCTGCACTGCACTGAATCAAATGCTGATCCGAAATGAGACTAATGCGATTATAATGGCGTCGGATTCGCACGTTTCAAAGTCTATATATAACGCTATGCACATTGTTTAAAAACATAATAAGTATTGGGTCATTTGTTATTCCTTCAAAAAAATGTTTGCAAATCTATGCGCTATTAATTAGTGGAATAGTTTCTGGCAAAATAATTCACACGTTAAAAAAATAGGCATGTCAAGCATAATTATACATCTTTACTCTTTACAAGTATTTTATACTCTTCTTCTTTGTTAAGTTTAATGCATAGTTTTAGCGAATAACAGTAATATTCCATCTTGCAAATTAGGTCAACATTTGCTACATGGCTGATGACTTCGCTGAATGCTGATACCAATTGAATAGAGTTTCTTCAACTATTAACTTTCTTTCTACTATTTTCATGACGAGAGAGGTCATTACTAGTCATTAGTGACTGTGAATGAAGACAATCATGTCTGGTTGGACTAATTTGACTAAAGGAAAGTGGTAAAGAAACTTCAACAACATCCAGCAAGATAGCAATGATAACTAGCTACACACAATTTGCCAGCTTCTATCGCCTATTATGCTATTGAGTGTGGAACTGATATTCTAGATGAATTATGGAAGTTCCAATTATTATGACAAGATAGCGGGTGTTCTTTCCTTTAAAGTGTGAAGTAGTTCGTTATGTGGATACGATACGGGGGGAAAGCTAAAGTACTATGCATCCATATAACCAAAGAGTCTATAATATAATAATCAACTTAGTATTTGTTAGATAGCAAATCATCAGAGCACTTCATGTTCTTCTCAGAGTTTCCCAACTCTCAACTAAATCGAAAATCCCTTTGGCAAGAAGCTCTAAACACGAAGTGGTGCAATTTCGTAGACTAGGTGAGAGCTTTGATTTGCTTCTTTTGGTCATAAACCTTGGTATCAGGAGTCAGAATCAGGGAAGCGGTTGCTTCCTCTTTTGACATGGTATTTCCTGTCTGAATACTTATATCCCGGGTATTATTTGCTACATTATTACAAAACCATTTGCATTGTGCTTTCCTCCATTTCTCTCTACCACTTTCCACTTTAGTTGGACGTGCATTAGATACCATTTGATAAATGACTTTTCCAAAGGATCCATTTCCCTACTGAAACATGTTTAGATATAGACTTGCTAGGGGATTGTGTGCTAATGCATGTGCATATGTACTCATTTGTGCATTTAGCGGGGGGCTCGAGTTCGTATCTTGAGTTATTGTACTTCATTATCGGGCAACTTTCTCTTTCCTTCTGACACAATTTTTTATGGATCACGTTTCTTACCACAAGAATGAAAGCAAGATATTTACCCCAAACGTTTCCAGTCCAGGTATTTCGTCTTTAGATCCTGAAGTTGAATTAACTCCAGCGGCGACCAGATCTTGTAGAGCCATCTTCTTGTCGAATTTGTCCACTTCTATTAGCCATATCGCTGGAACTACACTACACAAGTATAAGAAGACGCTAGGACAGAACCTGAAATTCAGAAATATAGTTCAAACATTCATGGTAGACGCTATGTGAGAATGGCTTTACATAATGCGTTTGACGGCAGACAGCATTAGCATTTTTTTATAAATATGATACAGTCAGGCGTGCTGGGAGGTTGGTGTGCTGATACGATTCAGATATACTGGAAGCAACTAGATTGAGTAACGTAAAACGCAATACATCAACATTTTCACTAGCATTGCATGTACACTTATGTACGTTACTTCATTTTTTGCTAATCAGATTTTGAGAAAAACGATTTAGATTCATTTTATTATACGCCCCCACACAAAAAATAGACATATTCTGACAGAATGTACATTAAAACTTACTAATAGAATGCTAGATATATAGATCGCTTGAAATGCGTACATTTAATACAAATGCTTAATGTGGATGTTTTGATCTGGCTTCTATTTTTTAAAACATCATGTAATTAAATTGTCAGCTACTTGTCGTCGACCTAAAAATTTGCAAATAGAAAATTGACGACATCTACACCATTTTTGAAAATATTCAACGAAAAATGCCAGCAGAAGGTCCAAAATATGCTTTAAAAATGCGTTTCTAAATCGAAGTCAAAATATGCACTATACAAAAGTCTGTTTGACTGACAAATAATGCCTGTCATTCAATTCATCATTGCCACTTGACATTGATTTCAAAAAAATTCCATTTAAGGTAGAAAATGTAACATTTGATCATTGACTTGAGTGAGTAATGAAAAGATGAAAATTAAATAGAATATTACTTAAATGTCTCATGGATTCTCTAAATGGATGACATACAGCTTAAGTTTTGAATTTCCCTTATTGTCAACAATTTAATTTTAAAACTTACCATTTCCATTCTTGATTCTTTTTGATTGTCAGAGTGAATATTCCTTCAAACCCCAGGGCTAAAATACTCGCTGTCAGGTACCAATAGTAAGGGTCGTTTTTAATTTTTGTTACCCTCCAAATGGCTATTAACCCGTGAGTTCCAAAAATGATTCTTGTTAAAATAGCTTTCAGCACCACTATAATTTTTGCCATTCTGCCAGTACTATTATTGATAATACTAAATTAACTTGCTCACAAATTTTCCCCTTTCTTGTGATTCATCTTAACTGTTTTACGATATAATCACCGAAGGAAAGTAACTTTGTTCACGATTTTGGGGCACAATAAGATTCCATTCTTTCTACCCGACCTGACAAAACAGGGTGTGAACAGCACCAAAAACCAAAGCGAAACCGGAAGCGAAGAATTTTTAACATGGACGAAGAATCTAACCGACGCTTTTTCTCCTATCCTGGTTTAGCCCTAAAATCTCTTATTTTAAGGTTTGTGCACTTGAAATTATCGAAGGAAGAATTGGTTCATACACTAGGGAAAGCTTGTACATTGCAGAAAATACATGATATTGATGCAGTGAAAAAATATTATTGCATATCATCTCCATGTTTCTCATCCGCATAACATCTTTATTGCAGTGAAAGTTGGGGTTCACCTAGCTTTATAAATCAGATTTTGTTAAAGGGTTCCGTCTATTATGAAACATAATATTAAAGGGATGTTGCTCAAAATACAGAACGTTCTGACAGAACACCCCATGTTAGGAGTTGGAACTAGTACGCATCCTTTTCGACTTTCACTTCATTTCGATACTAGTTTCTTATTAGCTGACAGTGGAAAGTTGCTATTTCAAGAGAAGTAGTTTGTGGGTAGGGTGGGGGCTCATCCGAACGAATATCAGAAGAGTATATAAGAATAATAGAACGAATTGGGTTTTCTCTGAAGTTTGTATAAATTGCTGCTACGTATGATGTGTACTGTACGGATAGAGTAAAGATTTTGTGAATGAATGAATGAATGACGAACATCCGAACATTGGACTTTAACATAGTATCAGTTCTGACAGTTTTTTTATGCACTAATCAAATTTAAGGAAAGTCTATACATCAGGAAGACCCATAACAAAATAACTCTTTTTGTTTGAATTTCTATGAATTCTCTTGTAAATATTTTTTGCTAATTAATCCGTGGTTTTTCCTTTTCTCATCTGGATGAAAAAATACTACATTTTCTTCTTGTTGAAAATGGTCAGAGTTGACTGATCGAAAGCTCCAGTTATGTATAAAAAAAGCAGCCTGAACAGACTGAACTAATCGATGTTAATCTATGATCTAATCAATGAACTATTAATAGGCTTAAAGTATGAAACATTTTTACATGCAATTGAATTAGATAATGAAAATAATTGGACAGGTCTGAATGGTTTTATGCTAGTTAGTTTTTAGTTTTAACATTCACGAAGTTAATATAAGGAAAGGAAATCGGGCAAAACAGATGTAAGAATTTGTAATTTCCCGAAAAGGTTTGTAAGAATAGCAAATGAAATTCTAAAAAATGATGAATGCCCAACTAAAGTGTACTCAATTCGATTTATTAGAAGTGATATAGGTATCCAACTATTCTGATCGTAAGTACAGAAAATGAACCATTATTCTAGCTCCAATTAAACACGATAGTAAGTACAGGATCATGGCATTATGCAAATTAACTACGGTTCTCTGTCTTCGGTTCATATTATCTATATATAATAATCATTGAAAACTATAACACCATTATTTTCATAAAATTTAAAAGAGTAACGCGAACATTAAACGTAAATGCTTAAAAATAAAGCAGAAAAAAAAATTAATAATACAATAATTTTTCTTAGTGCATTCGTGAAGTTTAATATTTAATATAAAGCTTGCTGTAATAACAGTTTGACGATGATTTATTCGAGTAGCTGTTTTATATGCACACTATATCTATTTTCTTTTTTACTTACAATTATGTATGACATACGACACAATATATATAAGGTTGTATTTTACATTGTCAATTTTACTTGCTGTTTTTATACAAATCCTACACGACTACTTCGGCAAAATTCTTCATTAAAAAATTACTTACAACCTAGCAGCACGCAAAAATCACAGATCTGACAACTATTAATATTACCTTAAAGTCTTACTAATCAATGTAATCAATGGATTAATATAGAACGCAACTAAACATTACTAAAACCTGTACCTCTTGGTGTTTTACTGATGGTAAAATGGTACGGAATACGGATGTTAAAAATGCAAATTGCATGTGTGCTCCTTCGCCGTAATCAAAAGTCCATCATTATTTGAACTGTTTCATTTGTGGAACTTTCCGTTGTTTAGTTGGTCAGCGTTTCAAGTAATGCTTTCTTTCTACATTACAACAATACGAATGACTGAATTAGAAATTATTACTTACGAATGGTTTTAAAACTTGTGTACAGTGTACACTACATGTAATGCGATTTAACCTTTTTACAGTTACAATAATACATCAAAATATTTTTTCTTTTCTTTCCCTCAAGGGAACTGGGATATGGCCCCAGTACACTAGTATCATTAAAATTACATACCTTATTTCTTTGTTCGTTAAGCACGAAAGAACCGAGATTATCTTAATACGATGTGAACCAACTAGAAAATTGACTTTTTTTGGAGCACAATGCAAAAATGCAGGCTAATATATGAGCAGTGTTGTTATGTGATGTCGGGAGAAATACTGCAAGTGAAGGTTAGCGATATTGATATTGATGCGATCATTTAAAAATTGCCAAATAGATCCAGGCTTGTTCCTACAAATGGCAATTCTTGTGTTCAACAAAAAATACTTTTTTCGGTATTACTATCTGCAGTCATTCACATAACGTACTGAAAGAGCAATACGCAGGCAAACGAAGCTTCCCAACTTGAGGCAAAACTAGTGTGCGTTAATATTATTTATGATGTGGCTTTCATTCGAAAAACGGTTTTAGGTACACAGGTGCGGTCACTGATGATAATGGAGTACGTTTACAATATTTTAATCTTATGGTTCTGATTCTACACCGTTGATAATTCCGTCAGGGGAAGCTGCTTGAAAAACGTCTTTGTTGGTGGCACACCCATTGCTGCTGTTGGACCCATTTTCATTGCTTCCGTTAGCAGGTGTTGAGGCAGACTTGTTTTGCTGACTTTGTTCCTTCAGACTTTCCAATTGTATTGTTAAGGTTGCTATTGTATCTTGGAGTTCTTTAATGCGCTCTTGAGTATCCGAATCGGAATCTAGTTTGTCCCCATTACTTTCACTTGATGATGACACGCACCGAGCACTCATCATCTCTTTTTCAGCCATGAGTTCTTGATTTTTTAGCTGGAGGGCTGAGATGACTTGTGACAAATCGAACATTCTCTGCAAGTACAAAATTCATTTGTTATTCTATTGATTATGTGCTTTCGTAGGTGAATTGTAACAAAATTCTAGAAAGAAATTCAAACCTGGCTTTTCTCTGCGTCCTTTATGCGAGCATGAACAGAATCCTCCTTCAGCTTTGATTCAAGGTCGCTATATCGTCGCCTTTCATCCTTGAGTTTTGATTGATTTTCCTTATTTTGAGCGAAGGACGACTCCAAATCTTCTTTAAGTCGGCGACTTTCATCTTCTTGCCTCTTCAATTGATTTGCCGTCACTTGCACCTAGATCATAAAAAAAAGATTGTAATAAATACAAACAGAAAGACCTTACCACACCTTTGCGCCTTCAAGTGTCTCATATTTCGAAGCTAGATGGAGGAATGTATCTACCTGAGTTTCCAGCTCCATAATTTTCAGTCTATGTTCCTTAAGTTCTATAATGGTATGCATTTCCCGAAGTTTCAGTGTCATAACCTCTTCCTCAAGCCTCTGGATGTCCATCCTACTCGACGTAAAGAGATTACCTAAAGGCGTTGCCGTTCCTTTCTTGTCTGCATTGCCATCTTCTTGCTCCTGAAGGTGCTTTTGCCACTGTGTGGTCAGATCCGCAACTTTCTGTCGAAGGTCTTTCAAGGATAAAGACGCTTCTGCTTCCCTGAGTTTTACAGCTATCAGTTCCTCCTATAATGTTGAAATCAGCAAGAAAAAAATCAGTTTCTCTACCACATACATATATACATACGTTCGCATTCAACTTTTAAGGTTCGTAGTTACACAACATCGATCGTTTGTACACATTCTATATATTTTTTACTGCGATAGAGAAGCTTACCTGTAAATGGGCCACAGAGTTGTCAACAGCAGACTCCCTCAACTTTTTCTTCTCCTCTTCAAGCTCTTGGATTCGGGACCGTAAATCCGACATGATCACTGCATTCTCAGCCTCTTGTAATCTTACATCTACCAATTCATTTTGAAGGCATTGAATCAGCTCATCTTTCTGCTTGAGTAGTTCAGATTTCAACGAGATTTCGTCCATTGATGTTTGCTTCGTCGAATTCTATCAGAGAATATATGAAAGGATTGAATCGATACATTTTTTACACCGTCTTGCACCTAATCTTGTCGCTGAGATGTTTCTCAGACTTTTTAAATAAACGAAAAGCATTCCCACGACTCGGCTTTAATGCACGTCCCGTAAACTTAATGTATTATACATGTTAATATTGTAATACCGTTTCATCAAGCACCAGAAGAAGATGCTGATATTGCTGTGTAACGTTTTCAAGTTGTTTCATCGCTTCCAGGTAATGTTGCCTTACAGCTGCAAGCTCACGTTTTAAAGCGAACGTTGTCTCGACCTCTTCAGCTCTGCCAACTTGACCCTGAATAAGTTTATTCGCCAATTCGGAAGATTCTGACTCGAGAACTTCGATTCGATGCTTTAACAATTTGTTCTCCGTCCTGAGTCTCTGTTTTGGAAAGCATACAATAAACCCAACAGTTATTTTCTCAACTTTCCCCAGCATAAACACTTTAAATGTATTATTTATACGTAAATGCTGCACTCTGGCTTTTTATGTCCATTTTTCATTCCTCCTTCATAAAAGATACATTAAATTTGTAGTACGCCTATATAATGTGTAACTAACCCTCAATTCGACCATTTCTTCCTGTTCCTTCGTTTTCATAGCTGCATAATCCTTCTCAAGTTTTTTCATCTTTTTTGCATTATATTTTACATTAAAAGCTATTGAGAACAAGTTCTCAGGTTCCGCTTCGATCTGGGGTGGTAACTCCTTTTGCAAGAACTGCATGGGATCATCATGAAAAATAGAAACATGGAAAGAAAAGAAAAAAGAAAAGTTTTTCCATTTATTTCACCATCTCTTTTATTACTGATGTTGGCTGCCTAAAAAGTTTGGAAAAAGTCTGGGGAAAAGGATGAATAAAAAGGATGTAATATTTTAGTCATTAGCTTTTACTACTGAGAACGAGAAGGCAAGGGACTAGAATAAATGTAGCAACCGCGAGGCTTCATCCGACGCAGTGGGCAAGGCAAAATTCATCTCCACACCTCAAGCATTTTCTTCTGCTTATCACGAGAAACTACTTGAGACTAGGAGATGGGATGCGGAAAGGAGGGGGAATTTTCTTAATAATGCATTAATGACTCTAGTAACATGACGTGAGGAGGGAAGGAGAACCCATAAGCTCACAAGATCACGAAAGAGTGAAACTGTAATAATAATGTGTAACCTAAAATTATACAGGTAGACACCCAATATTGCTCCTGGAAGCAAAACGAGAAGCAAAAAAAGGTGAAATGGAGGACGTAAGAAAAAAATATTTCCTTTAAGTGACTACTGCCACTCATCCTGCTTGAATTGTATAACGTTTACATCCTTACTTCCGCAGGCAGCGAGTGACGGCATAGAAAAATATCATTATCATCGTATGAATAGAAAGGATATTATTTGGAACATTTCACACACCTGAACACACATTTCCAGCTGGTACATGCAAAGACCAAGTTCTGCCATTGAAGGCTTAAACATTTCTCTCAGTCGGTAGTCCTGTGAGGATAGTACAAAGAAAAAGTTTGCAATTTTCACGATTTACTTCGACTTATCCATGCTTTTCACACGGATCATTTATACAAACGTACAGATAATGTACGAATAGTTTTCGCTCTAGTGAGCATATTGGCATCAAATGCTGTAAATGGTCTTGAGGCAAGTAAAAAAGTTGGTTTTGTTCTCTCTTGTCGACATCACACTTACTTGCATCAGCTTGACAAGGACGGCAAATGCCTCTTCTTCAGGCATTTGCATAAGGAGAAGGCCAACAATGAACGCTGAGCCTTGGCAGTAACCAACCTCACGATCATGAAGGGAGTAAGCTTTCATCACATTGAAAAGAGATTCTTGGCCGAGACCATCTTTCTCCTTGAAAAAGTCATGCTCGGGATATGTTCTCGCTATGTCCCGTCTGATCACCTATTCAAAGCACAAAAAGGTTATATTAGTAAAATATGTCTTAGTCTTCACGGTTCACACTCCAAACTTCAAATTAAAAAGAAGGAAAATTCGTTCGCATGCAGTTTTGCAATCACAGCCAAGACCATTAGGGTAGGCTAAGCATTTTGCACTTCCTACCATATTCAATATCAGTAGCTCCGACAAAGCATTTAATTACATCGTTTCTTTTTACTTCATTCCACTTCTTATTCTAATCCTTTCTCAACCCAGCAAATTTAATTGTTTGCAAACTCAAGAAGCCACTCTTTCTGCAGAAGCTGTAGATTAGCTGAATTCGCAATTTTCTTTTAGTGATTGGCAATTTCTCCATTGATTTGCATATTTGCATTTACATCACAAACTTTGAGCGAGCTATTCTTTCGTATGTATAAGCGTAACCGCAAAACAGTGTCTCTGTCTACGTGATTTCTAACTATTAGAGAAATGCACATGTATGCATACAACTAAATATATTATTGAAAATCGACAGGATCCCTGCTAATCTTTATCTATAGACTTTCGCTGTTTGCGCATATTGCTAATTGGCAGTAATAACATGCATGTGGGTATTGTTATTACTGGTTTTTAGTAGATCTTGAAAGTAAGTATTTTAACTTGTTTCGATGATGGCTTGTATAAAATTGTATTGGTTTTGCTAATGATCATGACGTGCTACGATGATATGATGTAAAATATGAAATAGATATGCTTTACCTTTTCACAAGCAGATGTGGCTTTAATATAGTCAGCATACTTAGCCTTGTCAGGGGAATCATGAGCTCCGCATAAGAGTTGCCAAACGATTCCTCGGAAGTGATGCGGAATGCCACGTTTCACCAGGTCCTAGGAAAAAATACAACATATAGTAATGTACATGACATCATACAATATATTTTACTTAATTTAAACATATATCATCGCCAAAAAAAGTGAGGTAGCATGAATAAACAAATTTAAAACAATCATCTTTAGTTGCTTGTATAATAAGGATAGCTTAAGAAAGCAACCATGCGAGGGAAAAGGAAGGCAACCGTAAAAATGATTTTTCCCCTTCTTAAGGTTTAGAACGCAATGAATGTTCACGACATGGAATACAAATATACATAAACTTGTACGGAATGAATTGGGCCATAAAAATCTCCAAAACTATAGTGTCACATACAGATCCAACCTCTTTGTATTTTTTCCAGAAAGCTATCTGGGTTACACATAATCCTCCGTTTTTTTCCCAAGTCCCTTTCTTTCTCTTTTTTATTCAGGATTTTAGCCAGGGAAAAAACGTGGTGGTATAATTCACATTCTTTTCCCATTAAGAATTTCAATCGAGTCTCTCTGCATACTTTTTCCTTTCCACTGCTCCTTTTCTCTTGCCTAGCCTACTTTTATAATGATAAAAGAATTGATGGTAGATTTTATGACCCATATAATAAAAATCCTCTTTTCCTTTATCTCTTCCTTTATGAAAGAGGATTGTTGTTCTACGTAGTGGTGGTACGTTATGCACAAGGTGCACAAAAATGAATGTAAAAAGTCTCGTTCTTTTAAAATATGCCAGTTTTACCAGCTGTTATGAGACCGGAGAGACAATGTGTATACAGTTTCATGTGCTGAGAGATGTAGGCTAAAGAATCTTTCTCATGATGATCATCATCACTGCAATAATAGTGATAATGATAACAATATAATAACAAGCTCGAGTCATGGGCATATTACATCGGGTACGTTGTAGTTGTAGCGTATCAAACTAGATTTCCTCTTGTTTCGCATCATTTCTTGATGTGAAAGTATAGCATTTGCTGTTACTGCTACACAGTGTCGACGAAACAAACGAGTAGTTTAAACTAGAATTACTTTGTGAAACACAGAAAAGGGAATGGGTAATAAGGAAAAGTGAGAAAACATACAAAGAGGAGATATAACCCGCTGTGCTGCATTAACAAGTCAAGATGCCAGGAAAAAGCCGCCTTTCTTTAAGGGCGGAAAAAGGGAAGGAAGATGAGGTCAGAGAGGATTTACCATTAAACACTATGATCATTATTACAACTGACTTTCACTGTTACGGTTATTGCACATGTACCTAGCTACGAGTTACTTTCCCCTCACTACTGTATCGGAATGGATAGTAAACCTATGAAATGTTGGTGATAAGGGAAAAGGCAAGTTAATAACGTCGGAACAAGATTTGAGTTGACTGCTTTTTCGCACTTTTCCACACACATATCTCGCCAAAAACCGTTCGAGTGAGAGATTCCCTCCCTATGTTACATGAGGAGAGTGAAGTGTGGGAGTAAATTACATAAAAATTCATGTCTGAATTTTGTTCTCCATTGCTATGCCAGGGAAGCCAGGAACGATAAGGGTAACGGTTGGAAAAATTGGAAGTGGTAGGTGGTGTGTATGTACAGCTGAAAAATATTGATAAGGAAAAGCGAAAGGGATAAGAATGGATGAAAGAAATAGCCAGGTTTGGCGTGACATAAGCTAACTCTTAAAACGCGTTGCTTTTGACTCTTCGCTCATGGCAAAGGAGCCCATATGTACGCCAAAAACATACACCTTCCGTGTCTGCCTGCTCTCGCTATAATATTATACGACATAACATACATCTTGTCAGGCTGCTTGCTTACTTGATATAGCTAGATCATGAATCTGTAGTTAGCTTTATAGCCTTTTTCTGCTTCTTGAGCTCATTCCCCTTTTTTGTACAGAAATACAGAGACGAGAAATATATGGTAATATAACTTACCCTGACGAATTGATTCTTTTTCTTCCAGTAAGTCTCCCATTCATTGACTATACGGCCCCAGGTGATCCATAAATCTTCTTCTGTTTCCTGCTCCGACCCTTTATCAGAGCTTTGTCCTAACGAGAGCTCCGAAGTGTCAGAACTTTTCCTGGAGTGTGTACTGTTGTTAGCAGCGCCCGGCAGTGAATTACATGACTTCGAGTCCGACTCAATTAACCTAATGAAAAGAAATAAAATCTAGATAGAGAAACTGCTCGCTGAAATAAAGCAACCAAACCAACCCGAAAGTCCAAACCACTTGAGACAGGATTTAAGTATCGTTCAAACGACATAAAATGAAAATGAAATGGCTCCTTTGGAACGTTTCACAATGAATCTAATCAAGGATGATGGTTATACCATGCGTCATATAAATGTAGACTGCCAACCGTCAAAAAAGTTTTGAATTGGACTATTACATAATACCGTTGCTGAATAGGAATTATGCTGTATTATATCTTCCGCAGGTATATGGTTGCATTTATATACTCTATAAAATATAATATGTATATCCGGTTAAGTCATAAAAGTAGTAAAGTAGATTCATTTCCTATCCAATTCACACTCACACAGAGCTCCTTTGAGACTGCCAAATTCACTTTGGAAAGTTTTTCGAGAATATTGTCACTGACGGGTACAACCACATGGGTAGAAGTTGCTAACAAAGTTGTAATAGTATTAGGGAACGAGAGTTTCTAAAAATGGCATTTACTAATGAAATACAATTTGAGAAAAGTATATCTATATCGACAAAGGATATGTCATTGTCATCATGACCAGCCCAATCATCATATCATCACTATCCCCAAAATTCTCTAGAGAATTCTCTCATCAACTAAGAGTGTATAAACTACATTACTATACCTACTTGGTTTCTCCTTCAAAGGATTTTTTGTGGATTTATTTTACTCCAAAATTCGATTGTTAGTTTGGAATTGAATGAACGAGCTTTGAAAAGTTGACAATAGTTTTTCACTTCGGTATAAAGGGAAAAAATCTTGTGCTTTAAAGATTGATGATGATGATAATGATGATATGGAGCCTTGAACGACAAGAGGTCAGACCAAGTCGGAAACGTATAGAAATTCTGTTATAATTTTATATCAGTAAAAATAGTCCTTAAAGCGTAGGTTAAACCAACTCAACTATTAAACACGTTACTATACTTATAGAAGCAGAATGAGCGAGGTTATAAAGATTTTGACGATGATGATCATGATCACAAGCGTAACCGCCTTACAAAAAAAATCCTTTTTGAGTCGACACACTATAATGTCCTTGCTTTAATAACACCCGAGCCCAGATTTAAACAGAGCCAAGTTTGCAGAAAAGCTGGATCAAATGTTGTCTTAATGAATTCATATAAAGGGGACCAACTAGTCGCATATACCTGTGTTCATGTACAATGTGAATTAAAGACTGGTCTAGCTAATGCTGCTGTATTGATAAGAACAAAGTTCTGTTTCTTTAGGAGTACAGAGTCCGGGACAAAAGCTGATTAACTTACAAAACTTTCCCATTCGTCGAGTGATAAGAGTTGATATGATGCCTCTCTAAAACTTAACAAAAAGACTTTTCCCAGTTCAGCTTTCTGTGACAGATCCGAGCTGGATCTAAAATGTGAGCTACATTTTAGACAGTTACATAACCTCTTTCTTCTCTCTCTCTCTCTCTCTCTCTCTCTTGCTCATTCCTTTTCAGTCTTTAAGTCAAAATTTTCCTCCTCAACAAGCAGCATCACAAAAAACTTTTCCAACTCTTCTCTTTCAACCATGATACCACACTCTTTGAGAGAAATTTGGAGCAAGAGATACTCCGAAGAGAATGGTTCGTCGTAATGTTTATTTTGTGCATAAGATTTCTGAGGGACACATGATAAAACACGACTAGCAAGCATGTCGAAGAAATACAACTTTTGAGGAATGCAAAAAGAGAAAACCTATGGGAAACTGTGCTCCAGTTACTAGTTAGATCCAATACAAAATCCCTTTCTTTTCCTTGTATGATAATTCCATATGTCTAAAACCGTAAGCATGTAACTTGTCAAAGAAAATATCTCCTTGCAAAACTTTCAGTAGTTTTCCTTGAGTATCAAATTACACTGTATTTCTAACTGTAACTACTTTTACAAAAAGGGAAAGTTTTCCTTTCTACTTTTATGTAGAGACGGATTGAATGCATATTATATTTATTTGAGTCCCTTCCCAGTTTGAGCTTTCCCTTGATTTATGGGAATTTTCTCGTTTCATTCTCGTTGAAAAAGAACATGTTTTGTTGTCAACTTTTCCCTGCTTTCCATTCCTTCTTTCTTGTCGTGGAACAAAAAGCAAGACTTTCCATCCGACCAAGACTCACTTTAAGATATATGGGAGGGCGTCCGCTGACAAAATACTCTTCTCTCTACTTATACTATCTTTCTACTTACTTCTTTACGACGCTGTGGAATACCACTTTACTTTCTGTATTATTTGTTTGTATCTCTTTTTCACTAAAAGTTCAACTTTTGACTTGCTCATCTTACATACCAATATACCTATGCATGAAGATAGGGAAATACTGATAGATGAGATTTTCCCTTTATATTTATTTTATTACGCTTTCAGCTAGATACGTATACAAACTACGGATTAAGCCATATTTTCAGGTACCAGCGGAATATATCAGCGATCGTATTTCTCCTCCGTGGTTTCACCTCCTCAATTTTGAGTGAACCTTCACCAGGCTCGCTCGTTGGTTCAGACAGATTTGTATTACTAGGTGTAGAGCTGGCCCGCCCTAGCTTACTACATCTTTGCGGAGAACCACTGCCACTAGACTGAGGGGACTGCTGTTGGGAATTTAAATCCTCAGTGGATGTTTGGTCTTCTTCAGTAGAAGAATGACTTTGCTGCTCATGGCCATTCATTATTTGTTCATTGTTTGCATTCGAATTTCCACTTAAGTTATCCGACTCCACATCAGATGCAGACTGTAATGGAGGCAGGATGAGGGGTGTATGATCACTTAGCAGAATTGGCACTCTTCCGAATTTTTCACATGTGATGATGATCCCGTTTTCATCAATTGTAATACTACCGGTACCATTGCCACTACCGCTACCACATTCACCATTTTCCTCATAATCGTCCCCAACCATCTCGAACTCAGCCAAGGTTTTGTCTGACATGCCTGTTTCACTTGCCAACTCGAAAAACATAGATGACTCGTCATCTTCCCCGTCGGCGTAATCATCCTCCTCGCCAACCTCGTCATCAGAATCCATCTCGGCTTCCTCTTCACATTCATCGAATGCCATGGAAGGATCGATTGTTATTGTTATTCGAGGTGTGATGATTTTATGGTGGTTTTCTGGGAAAAGGATTCGCTCCAACATGTTTAACTGATTGTTTAGCTCGAGGACACAGCTCCCACTACTGCTGTCGTCAATACTTTCACTCAACAAACCACTTTTATTGTTCTGCTGATTACAGCTCAAATGGATATTGTTGTTCTCCTCATGTTTCCCCAAATCTTGGGACTCTGAGGACATCTGGATTTTCCCTTCGTTGAGAATTGCCTCGGGCATCGTGATCACACTTGTGCCTTTTGTAGTACTTTCTTTTATTATCATTTCCGTGCTTGTCTCGTCTCCCTCTTTGTATAGATAAATCTCTCCCTGGGGCGCAGTCAATGATGTTTCTAGTGATACGTCCGACTCCGTACTGAAAGAAGACGAACAACTGTCCTTTTTCCTAGTTTCTTCCATGTTCATTATTTTTCCGGTTAGGTAATTTACAAACAAAGAATGACATGCAAACGAGGTTCTTCACTATTCACCTGTTAGTATTACAGTCGCTGGTCAGCGTGTCAAGGTAGCTCAATAGACAAGGATTCTACCCGGGAAAGTCGATGACCTAGATTAATACGTATTTGAAAAGAGCAGCTCAATATTTTATGCATAGAGCCCGTGGCCTATCTAGCTGGAAAAATAGAGCTCATTACTATACACAAAGGCTGTGACACAGAAAAGACTCCGCGTGGAAGGAAATGTCAGTGTTCTCATAAAGCTTATCAAACTTTTTTCTCATATTAAAACAGAAAAATGGATCACGTCATTATTTCACGCATGGATATTAGCAAATTTCGGCACATCCCCTTCGTCCTTTGTCAACTTCTTTTTTATGCCAAAGCCAAAAAAGTACTGACGACTGTGTTCCAATTTTTCCACAGCTTCATTGATGTGAAAACAGCGTTTTGCCGACGACACGGTATTACATACTTACGCTTGGTAAGCACAAACTAGCGTTGTTTGAATGCTTATGGAAAAGAGTAAGTGTAATGAAATGAATATTTGATGAATACACGTCCTTTCCCCCGATTCGTATGGGTTTTAATAGTTCATTGTCTTTATAGTTCTTGTCCCTAATTTTCGGCAAATGGAACACCTCCAATTGGATTGACGTAAGACAGCTTTTGCGAAAATAAAGATAAAAACAAGACGCTTCTTATGGTCTTGCGTTGCAAAAGTTAACTTCACAACTTCGTCCATTCATTACTATCACATCACACGTAATATCCTTTTCTGTCAATTGCCACAAACCAACTGTCAATTTTATCGCTGATTTCATGGCACTGCTCAATCAATTTTGCGAAGCCTACTTTAGTTGCCATTTAAACACATTTCCACAGGAAAAGCACAGGTGGGTAAAAGCAAATAATATACCTATGAAAAAGTTGTTTTACGGGATATTATGTTTGATATCTTAAATGGGCTGGTGGTAGACACAAGCTGGAGTTGAAATGAGCTGACAGTAAATTATAAAGAGTAAAAGCATTACATCAGTAATGCATATGTATAATATAAATAGTATTATATTGGAGCTAATCACTGATTTACACAAGCAGACAGGCACGCCTGAACTCACACAGCTCAAGTTTCCAAATTGCTGACACGCTTTACATCCCTACCACTGTTGTCGATATTGACGTTTCCATTTAGATTCAGATCAAAATCGATTTTACTCGAATAATAAGCGCCTGACAACGCCAAAGTTGAGTGCACACACATATGGTATTCTATATTGAATTCAGAACGATCACATAATAAGATGAGCGTTCATTCAAGAAGAGTCAAATATTGAATATTTACATCAAATTTATGAAAAATACTTTTCCACAGCATTGGAAAATAATTCCACTAATTTATTATTCTGATTGACACGCATATCGAAGTACTTTCATTGTATTTCCACACACACGCTCGGACGAATAAAAGTATCTATGAATGATGATATTACGAGCTTAAAAATTGTGATGAGGACTTTTATTGTTCTGTCCTAATTCGAATTCAAATAAAACTTCCACCTGTTTTTCTGTTCGTGTTGGTCCACACGAAAAGAGATGTCTGCAGAATGTGTGCTGCAATTGTGACAGCGTTCATTCCACTATAGAAACTCACTTGTACCTCCACACACCTGCCTGACCTGACTGACCTGGTCGATTGTTGAAGCGTAATAAAGTTATGACTTTGGAAAGACTCAAGTGATGTGTGCGATTCTGCCAAACAAAGGATGCTGAAAGTTGTCAAAATTGGAGATGATGATACTACGATAAATGAACCAAGGTTATTGTTGAATGGAGTGATTGAAAGGGTCCTCGAGCGAAAGTAAAGGTAACGTGATCCAGCAGTAATTTTCTCACTTGTTCTTGGTCATATTTCTAGTAGCTATATTAGATGATGGTGTACTGCTGTATCAGCAAAAGCTGACAGCAACAACGTTTATTACAGGTTTGCTAAGTGGTAAATACGCACAAAAGTTCAAAATGTTCTACGACAGGGGCATTATTGTAATCATAGGATTCCTCATCCTGATGATCCGTGGCTCATGGTTTCGAGAATGTATGCTTACGTGAGGTACTCTCTGATTTGGATGGAGGCTCAATGAGATGCAGAATCTCAGTTTGGAATATAATAGAGCAGAAGCGAAATACCACATTAAACGTTATAATTACTGGTTGAAAAGTAGTTGCGCAATGTTGTATTTGCTTACGATAGTATTTCAAAAATTACCTTGGACAGGAAAATTACTAATCTTTGAAATTACACAGCATCATCATTATCAGCATTTATATAATTTATGTTTACTTTTACTGCTTAAGCTCATTGTACTTCACATCTATATACTTAGTATTATATTTATCCTGTATTGGCGTCACCGACTGTTGCGACTTCATCGTAAGCTGGTGTACTTTTCCCTCACCTGTTTTACGAGTACAGATCGTAATGTAAACTTGAAGCTCTATAAATATACTTTTAATGAGTTTAACCTGGTTAAGTCAAATATCCACATTATTGCAAATGCATAACAATAATAGTATAACCATTACCATCATTAAAGGATTTTTATGCTTGTCATGTAAACTCTCTAGCTTTTTCAAATGTAATGCAATGCAAGTACGACAAAATGTCACATCCTATCTAAAAGTCGTGGTAGTGTGTTTTTCTCTCCTCCTTCCTCCTTTTCGAGAAGGCTAGAATTTGTTCACGAAATAAAATATTTATGTGCAGAACATCCGTCCGTTCATATTTTTTTAGATTGTACTCACACGCAGCCGGTAGTTTGGAGACAACATGCAAATTTTTGTGAGAACGACTGTAAAAATGTCATACGAAAAGTCAATTGTTTGCTTGCGCACACCTATCGTCATTATCGCTAATAGGCAAGGTAATTTGGTTGGACAACAAAATCCTTCAAGACATAAATGCATTTACTTAAGCAATTTTTCTTTGACGCAACGAAACTTAGCCGTGGAGTAAAGTTTCTTTTTGAAAGGTAGAAGCTTATTTCACAGACAACAAGAAGTTGACTTTGTAATTGTTAAGAATAAGTACTCCTTAATTGTTCAGGTTGTTCATACTAGTGACACACATTAAGTGTAATACACCATATGCCATGCCACCAGCATAGTGTAGTGGTCTATCCCTATTGTCTGTTTTCTAATGGTTGTCCAATGATTATCTGAGATCAGGGTAATTACTCACATTACATAAAGCTGAACGAGTTATGGCTTGGTTCAAGGTCGTATTTTTACAGAAATCGAAAATCATTAAGTGAGTAGGAAAATTGAATCCGGAAAATTTTAAGATTGACTTGGCCTTCAGCTTACTTGTGATACTTCTCGTCGGAGGATGTTTTTACGAGCATTTGTAGCATATTTTTTTCCTTAAACATTTTGCATAGAAGTATTATTGAAATTTGTATTAGGAGAACTAATACAGGGGTAAAAAAACGTATAACATCATATCTAACGCCGACAATTAGAATATTTTGAGAGAAATATAGAATTTTTCATCGAGTTGGTATGCACACAGGATCCTATTTTACGATGAACTTCATAAAGTTGATTTCTTGGCTGAAATACCCTTTTGAAATTTAATGGTAGAATCATGATCATCTGATAATTTTGATGTTTTGCTTGTTATTACATTATCTTCCCCTCCTACCTGACTCATCTGTGAAATTTACTATTTCTGCTCCAGTTAGCGGCAAGCCAATCAATGATTCACTGTTGGCAAGTGTTTCTCTTGCGTTTACAAAAGAGAAATATAACGATGATTATTGTGGCATCATAAATTACACTTTGTTGTATTCCTTAGTGTATACACTATATATAATGTATGCTGAGGAATGTAATATAAATCAAAGTAAATAAATAAAAACCGTCTCGCCGTAAGAACATCATGAGCTCATATAGCACATTGGGATTAACCCCTCTCAATTTTTTTCCTTCTCTTTTCCACTCAGCATCACCATCACCAGATCATATTACTGCTTCGTCTGCCTTGCGAGAAAGCAACGTTTATATATTATATACTTGAGTGGATAAATCTTCTAAAAATTATATATCTCCACAAGTCAAAACCATCTTGGTTGAATCTATGGTTTTACGATATGATTAAAATTCGCTATATATAGCTACGCTATAACTACAAACTGACGTGAATTGCAGCACGCAAGGCTATCGCTACAAGAGAAACTAGTCATTTTTTATTATTTGCCAAGTGAAGGTTCTTGTCAATCAATCTGTCATTTTTTCACACTGGCGCAGTTAGACCTCCGGCAGCTATCAATAATCAATACCACATTTTACAAACAATACAGTTCAGATCTTGCTTATCAATCCTTTTTGTAAAGCATTATTACTCTGTGCAAACATCACCATAGACTAAAGCCGGTATAATTAATAGCAGATCAAAAACTAAAAACGACGAAATATTAAATAAGAGCTTGATGAAAATCAGAACTTGGATGGTATAAATAATCGACTGATTGGACGTATAGATGAATTTTAATCTGTGATGTACAAGTTTTAGAATGAAAATAGAGCACAACACAATTGCATATGATGGAGAGGTTAATGACAAACGGTAAATGTACAACGAATAAATTCTAATTGTTAACTCATGG